>JARHVA010003076.1:1985000-1992500 GCA_037957365.1 Torreya grandis | reverse complement strand
AAAAGCATATTTTTAAGGGAATTAATAGTGACTAGAGGAAAAGAAGGATGTGATTTCCCCATCTTGGACCTATGAACATTAGAACCAAAAGAACTAATATCAAGTACTATAGAAGGATAAGGAACCTTATGAATATAACTAAGATAATGTTGTAAAGAATAATTATATCTAAGTATCTTTGAATTTTTAGTTTGATAGAAGCCAACTAAAAAGGGATCATCAGAAGAATATCCATCATTGTAATTGTAAGTGTGAAGATCAATAGTACATGCATTGATGATTTTTTTTAGTTGAGTAGGTATGATTAATGGAGTGTTTAGTTTTTATTAGGGTGATCAAAATTTTGACTAATGGTTTTTTATGAGACCAAGGCTATAAAGAAAAAGGTAATTAATTATGTGAGGGGAGAGATTAGAAGTTTTGATTTTTAAAGTGATCTCATCAGGCTCATCGTCATCTGAGTTCAAGATATTAGATGGTATGTTGCCTATTAATACAGGGTGACCACTATAACCTCTAGTAGAGTTGTTGGGGTATTTAAAGTTTTAAGATTTAAGAAATGGTATGCTAGGTAAATGTTCAAGGATAGGTATTTTAAACACACCTCATTCTTGTAATTGTTAAAAATTTTAAGGATCAATATCTCCTTGAATATTATATATAGCACCATTATAGGTAAACTTAACACATTGGCATTTTGAAGAGGATATGAATCTCATTCAATGTATCCAAGGTCAACTAAGTAAAATGTTATATTAAAATGGGAAATAAAATATTATGACTTTGATATGCACTATGATAGGGGGAACTGTGATAAGAAGCCAAACACACCTTAAAAGATGCATTTATTTTCTATCATATCCTTGACTTGTACTTTAAGTATATTTGAGATTAAATTTAAAATATACAAGTGTTTTAATAAAATTAATGGAAGTCATGAAAGTACCTAAACCTTCATCAATCAATGCTCATCTAACTTGGATATGTCCTATTTATATGCTAATGAATAATGGAGGATCATATACATGAAGTAATATCTCATCAAGAATAATGGAAGTGATAGAGAATTTGAATTAAATATACGTGTCTACAATTTTAGCAACATGGATAGACATTTATTCACACTCCTAAATAATTATATCTTTAGACCATAAAAAAGTAACTTCTTGCTCCAAATATGGGGGAAAACTGATTTTAATTTCAACTAATAGTTTCATTATATGATTACGATGATGGGGAGAAGTTATTATGAGTTCTAAGAAAGGGATTTGAGATGGGGGATGTGAAGGTGTTGAACTAAATCCTTTGAGGGTGTAGTGGAAGTGCATTTAAATTGTTGTTGGTAGAAGTGTGAAAGAAATCTAGAAATGCAAACTAAAATAATAAAATAATAACAAAGTGAAATATAATTTAAACTCAATAAACCTAGGATAGAGCTAAAAATGAAAATAAATAAAAACAAAAACTTATACCTTAGTACCATGAGCTTCCTCCATTATGATTTTAATTGATTTTCTCTATAAGATGTGGTTGATCAATATTTTCCAATGCAAGAGAAAATGGGCAACATTTTGGTATGCAAATTCTCTTTTTATGGCTTTGATTCACTTGGGATTTGATATAACTTCATTGTCACAATAAAAAATGGATGAAGGTGATGGATTGCATGTATATTTATAGGTTTTTTGGAGGTCAATCAAATGCGGAGGGTTATTTGAATATTTTAAATTATTCAAATAATTAGTAATGGAGAATTATTCCTCATCCATGAGGATGATGACCAATTCAATAGGCTAAGATAAAAGGGGAATTGGTTGAGTGAGTCATCAAGAAAGGGTCAAATTGGTTGAAATGTTCATGACTCACCAAGTGGTTGAAGAAGTTGAGGAAGTGGTTGGGTGAGTCAACATTTGAGGGAGATAAATGTGGAGGATGTTTAGGTGAGGTTTAAAATATGGATTTATTAAATAAATTTAGATAAAAGGTGTGAATAATTGAGTAATTAGGAATTATTCAGTTATTTATATTTTAGATGGAAATGATGTTAGTTCAAATTTGAATTGAAGAAGAAGGAGAGTGTACTTTGACACTAAATAACATTTAGGTGTCTACATTTTCCCATGTTTGAAATAGTGTTGTGAATCAATACTATTTCAAATATTAGTAGAAGAAGTAGAATGTTGGTGATTGAGAAGCAAAAAGTTTCTCATATAAATTATAATGAATGTGATGATTCCCCTTAGAGTATTCATATGAGATAGTAGATGAATGCTTGAAATGGTTAAATAAAAAAATGATGAAATGGTTTATAATGGATATAATTAATAATTTGAAACACCGAAATTAAATATCATACTTACAAGATCAAAATATGGGTAAATGATCTGATCATAGTTAAAAACTACACATTTAGATGGTGCTCAGGACTTAGGGGCCTCATGAGCAGATGTAGGAATGATATATCTTGACAATGGTAAGCTATGGGTCTAAAATATATATATATTTTTTAAATAATTTTTAGTAAAATTTTATAGGATTGATATTTTCAAGTATTCATAAAGATTTATAATATTTTGATTAATTATAGGTTTGAAATTTAAATAAAAATGGGTGGAAAATGTAAAAAGGATGTGTTGGAGGGGAAAATATTTGAATGGAGGGCTAGCCTATAAATAGAGGGATGATAAATTTTGAAATTCATTTGTGAAAAATTATTTTTATAGTGATTCATGAGAATATCTTGAGTGGGGAGATTTGATTTGGGGATTTGGATGAAAATGGACCATATCCCTATTCATTAGCACTACAATGAGCACATGAGGAGGTATTAGAGTCATGAGAGGAATGGGCATCTGATGAGTAAAATTTCAAAATTTTCTCTTTTGATTTTTAGTCATTTATTGTAATTTAAAATTGAGTGAAATGATTTCAAAAATTATCTATTAGTGATTTCAGCATTAGAATTAGTGAGATCATTAAGGGTAAATGTGAAACCATTGTTATATGAAGCAAAAATTATAAATCTAGCTACTGAGATCATTAGTGGATAAAATGTTAATGGATTAGTGAAATCATACTAAGTAGTTGTGAAATAATGAAAATCAGTAGAAAAATCATAAAATGTAGTAGATAAAACATTAGGGCTATTATACAAGAAAATAATTGTGAAATTGAAGATATTTGTAGTGTAGTTAGCAATTTGGGTAGTGAGTTCTCTAAATATAACTAAATTATGAAATCATGGAGTAAAACTATGAAATCATTGATTTTACAATGAAATCAATTAAGGGTGTAGTGAAATCAACAAAGTTAGTGGAAAATCACTAGGTTAAAGAAATAGGCTAGTTAATGAAGAAATAGACATGCATGTTAATAGATGGATAGATTAAAATGAAATTAATAATTGTTTGAATATTAGGCTAGGAAGTGGTTCTATTACTCACTAGGATAATTAAAATATTTCTAATTATTTAAATAATTAATAGGATAATCAGTCCTCATCCATGAAGATGATGACCAATTCAATACACTAAGAGAAAAAGGGATTTGGTTGAGTGAGTCATAAAGAAAGGGTCAAATTGGTTGAAATTTTCCAAGGTGAATCACTAGGTGGTTGAGGAAGTGGTTGGATGAGTCAACTAATTAGGTTCAAATTTTAATTTCTTCTCCCTCTCAAAATTAGTATTTCATTGGTTTTCCATTAGAACATGGTCCCAAATTCACATATTGACTCATCCAACTACTTTCTTAACTTCCTTAGCCACATGGTGAGTCACCTTTAAACTTTTCAACCAATTTGACCCTTTCTTGATGACTCCATCAACCAACTCCCCTTTTCTCTCATTGTATTGAATTGGTCATCATCCTCATGGATGAGTACTAATTATCCACCATTGATTATTTTATTAATTATAAATATTAAAATAATCCTCCATTATTCGATTGGCCTCACAAAAACTTATAAATAGACATGTAAGCCATCACTTGCATCCAACTTTACTTATGCTAGCAAAGTGATATCAATGTTACGAGTGAATCCCAAGTAAATAAAATATATCCAAAGAGCATTTGAATATTAAAATACTTCCCATTCACCCTTGTATTAGAGAATATTGAGCATCTAGATCTTAAATAGAAAATCAATTCAAATTATAATGGATGAAGTTTATGGTACTAAGGTATAAGTTTGCATTATTATTTATTTTCATTTGTATCTCTATCCTAGGTTTATTAAGTTTAGATTATATTTCACTTTGTTAGTGTTTTCTTCATTTAATTTTATAGATTACCTTTACACATTTTGGTATGCCTAGTGGGATAAGTGACAAGGTGGGAATATACAAGTGTTAGTTGCAATAGGATGCCCCCAAGTAACTAGGGTGAATATAGACAATGGATTATGCATGTCTCTAAAAAATTGATTTTCACCATGGTACTTACCCAAAGATATATTATATTATTTTTAACTTGTGAAGATTTTATTTTTCTCATCTTTTGGGTTTATTTTTGACATTTTTTAATTTTTTTAATTTTTTTGACACCTAAGATATAAATAACAAAATTAGAGTAAGTTAGGCATAAAATCTCTTAAGAAGCATGTTGTTCATAGGTTAATCAAGATCATCTCTATATTATATGGTCAACCTATAAGCTCTTGATCCATATTTGGTAATAATGACATATGGTCCTAACCAATTGGGTTCAAATTTTACTTTCTTATCCCTCTCAAAATTAGTATTCCATTGGTTTTCCTTGAGAACAAGATATCCAATTTTGAACTCCATGTATTTTATCTATTTAATATAGCTATGGTGATTATGGTTTTGGTAGACTTGTAAATGGTTTAATCCATTAAGACACTTTTGATCTAGAAGATTGAGTTTAATGAAGCATGAAATTTAGTAGGATTCATCATCAATAAGATGTTTTAGGGATGTGTGCAAAGATGGAATCTCATCTTCTATAGGTATAATAGACTCACTGCTATAGATAAGTGAGTATGGGGTTACCCTTGTGGGTGTGTGGATGCTAGTATGGTATGACCAAAGGGTGGGATAAATTTGTGTATGCCATTATCATGACCAAATTCATTGAAAAATAGTTTAAGGATGTAGAGAATGCTTTTATTTGTTTCCTTTTCATGGCTATTTCCTTATGGGAAATGTAGAGTGGACCATTTTTTTTTGATGTGGTAGCTTTTACAAAGGTATTTGACTTCATTTTTCTTCAAGGATGTTTCATTATTAGAGATTATATAGGATGGGATACCAAAGAAAAAAATAATATGGTTCAATATAAACTTAAAAAAATTGTTTACCTATGACATATGTTTTTTTATTAAGTTTAAAGGTGGGGATATTTTTGACTACGGACTCCAAACCATAGAAAGAGTACATCCAAAAAGGAAACAAAAGGAATATATAAGTCCCCAAGATAATCAAAGAAAAAAAGACACAAAATTATCTAGAAGAATACCTAAATAAAACCTTGACACAACAAAAGAGATTTCAGAAAGAGAAAGCAACTAAAAAAGAACAAAAAATATTCTACACATCCAAGTTGCCTACAACATCATACCAGTAGATTTTCATAAATATTAGGTTTAAGCCTATCTGAAGAAGAAATTTTTTCCTATCAATATATTTAAATCATTCACTAAAATTTAATGTGCTTTCCCTTGACCTTATAAGAGGTCTTCATCTCAAACAATTCCCCCATGTGAGCTTTTAGATTATTCAAATTCTGAATTCCTTCATGCATAACCACTTTACTATAATTAACCAAAAAACTAATATTATTTTTAAGTTTTTCATTTTCACATATAATATTACTTACCCTATCTCCAATCCCTTGAATTTTCATCCTATGATCATTATTAGAGTCTTTATATATCAATATATCATTATCTTGTTGAAGTATTTTAACTTTTTCTTTAAGTTCATAAAATTCCCTCACAAACCACCTCCTTATTAATTTTTAAAAGTTTATTTATTCTTCAATTTTATTATTAATTTATGTACCTTTAATAGAGTCAACCATGGCATTTAACTTTTCATTTAGATCATGAGGTTGGGTACCTAATTCTTTCACCTCTTTCTCCTTAAATCCATCCCTCATTTTCCTTTTGCCTTTGTCAATTTTCTTAGTTGGATAATTATTTTTCTCTCTTTCTAACCCCTTATATGTATTATCCTCCTCTTTACATTCATCTACGTCCTTAACTATGATATATTACCTAGCTGAGAGCCTTATTTTTTTAGTTTTTCCAAACTTTTGGCTAGAAGTATGAGGGTCTTTAGTAACACTTCTTAGATGGGTCTTAATGCCTAAGCCTTGAGATTTAGGTGTGTTCCTAGTGGTAATTTATTATTTATCATTTTAAATATTACTTCCTAGATATTTAATCCAAATCTTCTGCACTTTCCTAACTTCCTCTTCAATTTTATGGGGAATTTCAAGGGTAATTTGGTTTATACCTTTGAAATATTTATGGATGAATAAAATTACTCATTCATTTCTAAGAACTATGTATTTACCCTTTTCAAACTTTTCAATGGAGGTTTCCATAGAAATAAAAATATAAAATGGTAAACTTAAGGGTATAACATGCCTAAATTAATTGATAAAGATGGAAATAGACTAATGAACAACCTAAAATCTACCTTCTATAATTATGTATTACATTATATGGAAAGCCAAATCACTATATGGTCTCAAAAAGGATTCATGATCAAACCCATTATGCAAAACCTCCAAAGTTTCTCCTTCCATAAATAAACTATTTTTATCCTTCCTATAATCTCTACCCATTTTATATAATTTTGTCACCTCCATATATAGACTAATGACCTGAGTAATTAGTTCTTCACTAATCTCAAGTAACACACCATTGATGTTCAAAGTTATGTTATCTCAAGAGTTAACAAGCATGGTAGAGAAATTTTTTTCATGACCTTCTATTCTCTATATAAAATTTTCCATCCTCCCTATTTAAATGATATCCCAAACTTATTCATTATTTCTCACCTCTTTAGGAATCTTGGGTTATATTCTGTTAGGAAGCCCCATGAAGAACAATATGATATGAATATAGCTCTTCAACTTGAAACAAGGGTTTTTTGGGCTCTCCAAATTTAAAATGATAGATCTCTTTGAGTATCTCATGTAATCCCACTCAAATAATTTATTGATGTGCTCCCAATTTGGAAAAGCCTTAAACCTACACTGCCTTCTTCCAAATGAATCTAGAAAATTCTCTATAGGTACTTTGAAGAGGGAAAGAGGAGTGTGATTAAAAAAGAAAATAAAAACACAAAGACACTTAACCATAAGGTTCCAAATATATATATATATATATATATATATATATATATATATATATATATATATATATATATATATATATATATTGGAGAAGACCCACACATTATCAACCATTTTAAACATTAAATGCTTCTTCATTAATCCTCTAGTAAATATCCTAAGGTAATATTTATCTCT
>JARHVA010003076.1:1937500-1980000 GCA_037957365.1 Torreya grandis | reverse complement strand
CTCTAGCATATAAATAGTATATTTTAGAGACTTTTTTTTAATAAGAACATTTCCAAATACTTTTTTATTCCATTTTTTTATTTTTATCTTAACATTCTTCATTTTTTAGCCAACCGGTACATGGTCATCCCATTCACACTCAAGGACCACCATTCCATTATTTTATCATGAATCTTTGGGTGATTAAGCCACACATGTTCCATTATAAATGGATATATATTTTTCTTAGAATAATTTTCCACAATATTCAACTCCAAAGGGTTATGATCTGAGCCTACCCAAGGTAGAGCCATTAATGTAAAATCCTTTTGATCCAACCAATCCATATAAATGAAAGATTTATCCAATCTAGATTGGATTATATTTTTTCCCAACCTCCTATTACTCTATGTTTATTTAGAACCTTTTAATTCCACATCTATCAAACCAATATCAGCAATAAGATAAGAAAAATCCTCCATACTATCTAAAACAAGTTGATTTACTCCTTTTTTATCACCTAGGTATAAGGGAGAGTTAAAATCTCTGACCATAATCCAATATAGATCCTTGAAAGTATGTCTAAAAATTATTAAATCATCCCATATTTTTTTTCAAGAAATAATTATGTTAGGTGAATAAATGTTAGAAAAAATCCATTGCCTACCATCTATATGATCTGTGAAAAGAATTACTAAGTGGTTGGATGATTTAAAATGAGGCTCCTCAACAAAAATATTGTTGCCCTAGAAATTAATAAGACCCACTGATACACCTATCTAACTAATAAAAATAGCACCATTATCTTTCTAATTTTATATTCTTAAATTTCCAAAATAGAAGGTTTGTGACTTCTTCTAAAATCTCTAAACATTTTTTGTTTCAAGGAACTATGAATTCCTCTAATATTCAAAGAATATATCATCATAAATAATTAAAAGGCTAAGGCTTACCTCTCTTGAATAAAAGATTGGATTGAAGTCCATCTATAATTTCCACATATGTGATATTTTTTAAAACTTATCTTTTGGTAGATTTCCCAACTTTTGGGGGCATATAGAAAGCAAGAACTTTGTTCCCTCTCCTAGTAATAAAAAATGAAGATAAATTAGTTTTGTTGTTATGTTTGGGATTTTAAGGTATTTCTTGAGACTCTACCTCCCTCTATTGGGAATATTTTGGTGATGAAACTATAAGACTATTTATTATTTATACTCTTTTATTTTCCCATGAAATCTTCTTGCTTGTTTTATTATCATTCTAAATTATTTACTGGTTATATTGTAGCTGCGTCAGGGTATCAAATTGGTTTGGATATTTTTAAAAATATTGAGTTGTAAATACCTCTACCCTATTTTATATCTTTGAGACTATTGAATCTATCTCCTGACCTATCATCAATTGATTAATATTCAGGCTATGCTTTTGATTTAGATATTTTGTTTCAATTTCCTCTATCTAATTTACATTTTCTAATTCAACTTACTTACCTTCTTCCCAAACTACCTCTTATAAATAAAATTATTCTTATAATAGTTTTTCTTTACCTTTCTTCTTCTCCTTTTCTACATTAACTTTTAGATTTAGAGTATTTTCTATATCTTTGAATGATATTCCTCCTTTTTTATGTGAATAAGGTTTGAGTTAAGCTAATTTATGTTTAAGGACTATAGGGAAAAACTTTGATGGATGTCCCAACTAATGACATTTTTCACAAAGAAGGACCAAATTTTCAAACTTTATTTTTTACTTTTGGACTCAAAATGGGGTTTGAATAAAAATTAATGAAGGAAGTTCTTGATTTACAAAGGTGTTTACATAGAAATGATCTTGCATAAGTCTAAATCTATATATTCTTATTAAATCAAAGGCAATTAAATATATATGTCTTAGAAATGATGATGAAGAAGTCTTCTTCCCAAATCTCAATCGAGAGACTAGGGAGATGCACCCAAATGAATATTAAATTTATGTTTTTTATTTTTAGGTCAAAACCTAGTTGCCATTTTTTTAGAAAGAGACTTGATCTTCAAAATAACTAGGGACCTCCTACTAAAATAGGAGCACAATCCTTAAGGTTTATAAGTTTGACCATAAAAAATACATTCACTATTTCCATGATTTATATATGGCCTTTGAGTTTTCACTTTTCCATGTTCTATGTTCTAAAAGCATCAATGTTTAGTTTAGCCCCCATTAATTTTCCCACCAATGCCTATTCCATTCTAGAAAAGGATCGGTTAATAATTAAATCAAAGATTTTGATATGAAAATTCTTGTAATTCTTAATAGTCTTAATCTATTTTTTAGGATGTATTTCCTTCTTGTCCTATGCCCCTTTGAGTTTAGAGCTCCATGAAACCTTACCTAAATCTAAGATGGGTCCTCCTTTATCATATTTACTAGGGCCCCCTTCCAAGAATTATTTTATTTGTATCTTATCTCTATGTTTGTCCTCCTCTTTATCTCCATGTGCCCTGAACCCCTCCCCATCCCCATCTCCCTTCTCCCATTTTGAAGAAAAATTTGTTTTATTCTTCCCACCCATTGTTACTCCATCCATTGATCAATTAAGTCTCCATCTTATATTTACCAGTGACATACATATTTTAAGGGAATTTATTCAACCGACTTGGTAAAATATTTAGTGGAAATAATGATGTGTTTGTGGCCATCTAAAGAATTAGGATTTATTTTTATAATGAGGTCTAACTCCCATGTGGAGAATGGCTAAGGTGTGGTAATAGGTTTAAAAACTTATGAAGGACTATGTATGAGGTCAACATACTTTTTATAAGGTATGCATTTTTAACATAAACACATGAATTAGATTTAAGTTTAGGATAATAATAACCTATATGCAAAATATTATTAGCAAGGACAATGCCAATAGAATGTGAACCAAAATTTCCCTCATGAAATTCCCTAATAGCTGAAATAGACTCTTCAATATTTAAACAACATAAAATTGATCCATCATAACCTCTTAGATATAAAGTGTTCCTAAGAATTTTATAATGGGATGTAAATTAGATGAATGATTTATGTTGTTTGTGGGATAAGTTGGGTGGAAGTATGTTATCATGGAGATATGCATAAATATCAGAATACTAAGGAGAAGTTAGACCAACCACCTCAAAAACCATTTCAAAATCAAGTATGTCATATGCTAGTATCATTAGGTATTCTATAATGAGTTGGTTGTGTTTTTTTTTTGAGATCAAGTAATGAACTAATTGTTATAATGACATCTATTGCTCATTTATTATTCTATGGCACTTTTTAAAATTGGATAAACATAAAACATAACTTAAAACTATCCACCATCCTATTGTATGGGATTAAATTGTCATGACAATCTTTAAATTCATCATTTTCTTGGTTTATGATAATTTTAGAATCACAAAATACATGAATATGTTGGATACCCCACTATTTAGTAAGATTGAGACTAGTTATTAGATCTTCATACTTTGTAATGTTGTTGGTGTAAGGAAACTTGATTTTGAAAGATTTTACAATATAATACCCATTTTTTATAACTATTAGAATACCTACCCCTAAACCATGGTTTATAAAAGATCCATCAAAATACAACTGTCAAACTTGGGTTTCATTAATGGACATTATTGTTTCATTCGATAAGTCTGTAAGAATAGGTGTATGATCTTGAAGAAGAACCTATGCAAGTGAATATATTAATAATTATTTCTTAATTTATTTACTATTAACATAATAAAGATCAAACTCACTTAATAACATGACCCATTTATTCGTCATTCTTGTTAAAGTTGTTTTAGATAGAAGGT
The DNA here is from genome assembly GCA_037957365.1 of Torreya grandis. Taxonomy (NCBI): domain Eukaryota; kingdom Viridiplantae; phylum Streptophyta; class Pinopsida; order Cupressales; family Taxaceae; genus Torreya; species Torreya grandis. The sequence continues at coordinate 1,976,212 of JARHVA010003076.1, read as the reverse complement.
ACTTGAGAGGATCAATTTTTGTAATGATTTTGGTTTGATTATTGAGCATGTAAAGATTAAGTTTTTATGAATAAAAATCAATTATAAGACATGAATTTTACATTGGAAGTAATTAGGTTCAAATTAAACCAAATTTCTTCTTAGGTAATACACTACTTATTTTGAAACACTAGCATCATGCTATGATAACAATGCCCCCAATGTATATTGAGTAACTAATATGTACAGAAGGAAATATTTTCTAGTAGTAAGTGGCATTATAATTGGTGGATTGGAAAGATATTGCTTAAGATGTTTAAATGCTTTACTACAGTTCTCATTCAAATTAAAATGATTTTATTTATTTAATACAAATGTAAGTAGATAAATATTTATAAGTTGGGATATGAAGTGCTTGATTTTTTGGATTATGCCTTGCAGACTTTGAAGTTGTTTGATATTTTTGGGTGGTGGCATATCTATGATAAATGATACTTTAAATGGATAAATTTAGATGCCACAACATGAAAAAATGAAGCCAAACAACTTTCCTCATGTCACCCCAAACATAGATTTCTTTGTGTTTAAGTGAAGCTTATATTCTCTCATTATCTCAAAGATTCAATGAATTAAATTTGGATGTTATGCTCTAGATTTAGATCTTGCAACTATGCCATCAACATAATCCTCTATGATATCATGAATCATATCATGAAAAATTATTGTCATTACTCTTTGGTAGGTGGATCAACATTATTTAGACAAAAGGGCATCACATGATAAAAAAAAGTACCACATGGTGTTGTAAATGTTATTTTATGTTAGCCTTTTGTAAATATTTTTGATTATATACTAAAAAACTATCCATTAAAGACAACATTTCCTATACTATAGTGGATTCCATAATCATATCTACATTGGGAAATGGGAAGACATCCTTGGACATGATTTATTGATATCATGAAAGTCTGTATAAACCTTGATTCCTTCTACCTTATTTGATATTGGTAAAATTTTGGATATCTGATCTAATAGTTGATAGGATGAATGAAACCAACCTATAATTTATTTTAAAAATCCTCCTTTACTAATAGTGTAACCTTGGGATACATTTTTTGAAGTTTTTATTTTATCAATTTTGCATCTCTATGGACCATAAGGTGATGAAAAAATATGAAGGATCATACCCCAAGATATCTAGCTATGACCATGAAAATACATTGGAGAATTATTGAAGTAAAAGAGTGACTATTTCCCATTATGCTTGAGTTAGAGAAGTGACAAGCTTGACTATTTTAGCATTTTATTTTGTTCTAATGTTGAGGCAATAATGTCCTCAACTAGGATAGTTGACTCATCTTTATACTTTGGGTTTGGTGGAATATTATTAAATTCATCCTCTAGTTCTTCTTGATTTGATGTTGATGTTGAATTGATTCAATTATGTGATGATTATTCCCCAAAATATGTAGAATCATCTAACTAAATGGAAAATCCTTTCTTATGATCTTCTATTGAGATATGATCTCTTGTACTCAATAATTCTAAAATTACCTCAACATTTTGAAAATGATCAAGTGAAGGCGTTGAATGTTGTTCCCATTGGATTAATCATGGACATGTGAAGTCAAGTGTCCAAATGACATTTTCATGGAAAAATGTTGGTTAAAGATAGGTCTTCAAAGTGACTAAGAATGGAATCCATTTCACTGTCTGAAGAATTTGTCTTTGACTCACTAAAAGAGTCACTCTATAAAATTTTGATATTTACATTGAGTGGATTAAACCCTATGCCATGAGTGGCTTAATAATAAATTACCATTATAGGCTCTATCAATCCTTGTTAATGAAGACCACAAACCTTACCTTTGTATTTAAGTATTTTTCACATAATGGATTTAACAATGGGGTATTTATTATTAATGAATTAAGTATCTAGTTCATCATAGTAGAGCCAAGAAGGATTCAAATAGTTGATGTGTTTTTCAAAAAGAAGACCAACTTCTATTAAAAAAATTTGCTTAATTTGTGAACTACTTAAGTGTCCCTTCGATAGTGATACCTACCATGATTATGTGGAGACATATGAATTGTGATTATATAATTAGAATAGTGGATCTCATATTCACCCATACCTTGATCAATGATTTTAAATTAGGAAGGAGTAGATTTATAAGTGGATGGTTGGTTGAAGGCTTGACTAGTAGATGGTAGTTTAGTAGAAGTGAAGGTAGCTGGTGTGTTTATCTAACCACTAATGGGAGGTGTTTGAAATAAAGTATTAGTTTAGACGTAGTTTTCAAGCATAGTTGAGTCCTCAATGGGATTAAATTTATCTTTAGTAATGGGGATATAATTAGATTTTTGATATATACCTTGCTATAGTTTGAAATATTAGAGGGGTTGAGGATCACCTTGAATGGTTATTTCCACACCATCACATGAGAATTTCAAAAATTGATGTAAAGTATAGGGTATAATATTCATTAAATATATCCATGGATGACTAATAAATAAATTTTTGGGTAAATCAAGATCAAGCACAAGGACTAATGTTTATTATATGACTAGATCCACCATCAAAAGAAGATAAGTGGTACCCATAGATTGTATCTCATTGTTATCATATTCATTTATTATGATTATGTTGTATTCTAATGCTATTGATGAGTATCCTAAATTCATAATTAACTTTAACATAAATAAATTCAATGTTGAGACATTGTCTATAAACACCCTCTTTGCCTTGTGTCTCGAGATAATAACTTATATATACAATGGGATATTATGAACAAATCCTAAAGGGGAGACATTGGAATGGTTGAATGTGACTTGATTGTTATTGGATAAATTTCCAAATAATGCTTAGAATATAGATAGATAGATGTCTTTTAAGATACTAGACTTTTGGAGGACTTTATACAAAATGTCCACATATATAAGTGAAGTCTTGAAAAGTTATAAGGTGGAAATGTTGGTGGTGTCTTCTAAATATGATCAATAATCTTGTACTTATGTTAAACATTAGATGATGATGCATTAGGAATGGTAATTTTTTCATTCCTTGTTGTAATGGTGTAATATTGTGCTTATAGAGTAATGATTGACACGTGGTTTTATGCATAATCAACACAATTAAAATGGAGACAAAAAGATAATTTACTTGATTTTTATTATTTTAATGGGTGGAATATTGCTTTTGTTTACCATTACCTTACTCATGTTTGGGGAATGGGTATTTATATATCCCTAATTTTTGGTTATTACATGTTGTAGATGGGTGTTTTTCAATGGCTATGTCTCCACAATCAATAAGATCTTAGACATAGTACTTTGGGAACATACACATATTTATAGAGTGTCCAATTATCCTATGGTACTCAAATACTCATATTCCTTGTACCAATTAGGTTTAGGAATGTTATCTTCAAAAAACTTGGTGTTAAGAAAAATGATCATGTTAGCTTGGGCTAACTTTCAAAAAATGGATTTGTAAGAGTCACCCAATTGGGTGAACTTACATTTATTATTTTATTATTGTGGTTGAACACCATGGATGGTAATATTATTAATGGGTTATGTATAAAATTGGTTATTTGTGGGTTGAGTGTAAAAATGTTGTTAGTATTTTGGTTTTGAATTTGCTTAATGTTGGCCACACTGTCATAACTAAAATTCTTATTCTTGGCAAAAAAATTGGGTTTTTTATGTTGTTTTGAAGAAATATTCTCAAGTTTAAATATATTAATAAAAATGTTATTGATTAAATTTATTTCAATTTTAGCCCCTTTTCCCATAATTTCATCAAAATAAATTGGGCAAAGGAGTTACAAATGGTGTCCCAAATATGAGTTAAGATTGTTGATAAATATAAAACCAAGTTTAGTTTCAGGAAATGACCACAAAAAATGGATTTCTAATGCTCACCATATATATAAGAAGGGGGAAAAGGTTTCACCATTGTGTTATTTAGTGTTTTGAAGGTTTATTATGGTCAAGTACTTTTTGAAATTTTAGGAAAAGTGATGAAAAAACTAGTAGAAAGGTCTTCAAAAGTTAAAATTGATCCTTTGGGAAGGTGTGAAAACCATTCAAGAGATTGACCCTTGAGACTTCATGGAAATAAATATAACTTGTACTCATTGCTATAAACAACATCCATACATGCATGATAGAAGTCCATAAGGTGTTCCCTAAGATCTCCCTTACCTTTGTATTTGTTGAATTTGGGAATTTCAAAGTGTTTAGGGAAAGGTGTTGTCATTGTACTTAAATCATATGTGTAAAAACAAATTTATTCAAATTTATTTTTTTTTACTAAGAAAAAGTTTTGTCTTACATGCCTGAAACTCTATTTTTCATGTTTTGAAATTCTTGGATTAAGTATGGTGATAGTTGTTTCATTTGGATTCAAGAGGTGTACAAATTAGAAGGGTGAACCATGAATTGGTTTGTGTTGGCATTAGTTTGTTCAAATTGGTAAAGGGGTGGATTATTTATTAACTGTGTAGGAAGTGGTTGGAAAATGTAGCTTACTTTGGATGTGCAAAGTTATATGGGTTATTTTGGTTAGTTTCAAAGTCAAGGTTTGTTGGGTTTGGGTTTGTGTTAAAACTATAAATTATTTGGTTGGGGTTGTTAAAGTTTGAATTTGGATGGGATTAGTTTGGATTTATGTTTTTAAATTTAGGGTTAGTGTTAAGGTTAGGGTTGATGTTAAAACTAAGGTAAGGTTAGTTTGGGGTTGGATTAGAACTAAGGTTTGGTTTAAGTTTTGGTTTTGGTTTGAACCAATCATGTGGCTTGAATGTATGTTAAGGTTCAATTGTTGTTTATTAGATGGATTGATATTGGTTGGTGTTTGATTTAAATGGGATGGAATAAAACCTACAAGATAATTTGAATTGGAAAATTTATTGCGTATTTCCTAAACTAAAATTTGGATTTGGATGGATGGGTATGCTTGAATAATACCCAAGTTTGGATATGATAATGATTTGTTGATTAGTGAGATATAAAGACTTGGATTGAGATTGATTGGTGATCCAAAATGAGTATTCAAGTTTAGATTATATATTGTCAAAATTGAATTAAAGTTCAAGTTTTGATTATTGGATTTTATGATTTTTAAACTTGAATAAACATTCAAGTTTGTATTGATTATATTTACAGTTGGTAAAATTGAATAAACATTCAAGTTTTATTGATTATATTTGTGGTGGGTGGACTTGAATGATTATTCATGTTTATGTTGGGTGTATTTATGATTGGTGAAATTGAATGAATATTCAAGTTTGGATTGGGTTGATTGATATTCGATAAACTTGAATGAACATTTGGGTTTGGATTGTAAGGTGGGATAAATGAGGGTGAATTGGAATTTAAACTCACATTAGGATGGGTGTTAGAATTTTGATTAGACAAAATATTATTTTGTTTGTTGAGTTGGATATTCTTAATCTCCTAGTTGACATGATGAGCATGGGTTTCCATAGAAAACCCATGACTCATTATTTGGGGGATTATTCATGAAGGATGGATTTCCATTTATATTGGGAGACTTGGGGATTGGGGTTGGAGGAAATTATGAGAGAATTAATACCTTTTAAGAAGTGTTGTGAGATGTATGGGTTATGAATATGAGACAAAAACTCCTTTTTAGTGATCAAATATTTGAGTTTTGGACATCAAAATTAGGTAGAAATTTACCTCCTTATTTCAAAGCTTAAAACAAAATTTCATTTTTATTGGTCATGATGTATTAATTTAATGAATAAGGAGGAAAAATGGATTTGGGTCTACCCTCATCTTGGTATTGTCCCCCTTATTTTTACTCATGGTCATTGATTTCATGTACTTATACATGATGATTTTTATCGTCTTGGCAACCAAATTGGAAAGGGTCATTGCCATAAGACTCCACCCTTGCCATAGGATTTTTAAGCAAAACCACATGCCTTACTATGGCCAAAATTTATAGGGGAATAACTTGACCTGATAAAAACATGACACTAAACTACAAAAGAATTAAAGTAACCAAAAACTTGATTGATAACTAAATGCTTTTGAGTTTTATTTCAGATTTTTTGACTTAAAGTTTGTGGATAAAAAACTCATAAGTATTTTGTTTAAACTTAGGGATTTTTAGCATGTGGTAGAACATAAGGAAACAAACAAACAATATTTATGAAAAAAACTCAAGAAATCATAAAAAGGTAAAAAAAATATAGGAAAATAGGGACTTGGGTAACCCTTAGGCTTCTTGTGTCACTTGATTATCTATTAAATTAGTTGCACTCTAATATTTCAAGGCATGAATCATGAAGTATCCTACTATTCCAAACTAAGCCTAGTTTCAAGGGTACAGGAGAAGTAATGTATTGATGCTAACCACTAACTGATACATTATGAGTTAAATGGATGGATAATCTTTCCTAAGCTTAACATATACATGAGTTTAGCTAGGGGATTTTTCTATACACCTTTTAGTTTGATGAGGCCCAATTTCATGGAAGAGGTCAATTTAACAAATGATCCCTATTTGGTTTAGTCCCACCATACCCAATATAATTATAGGAATCTTAATATTTAATGTTGGAGAAATTATAATTCAAGTTATCCTATTCATGGCCTATGTATTAGATCATAAAATCCCTTCACTTCATGACATGCTTAAAATAAACAAATTCTTAGAAAAAAATTATAGCTCTAACTTAATTTATATACCCCACCGATACACATGGTTTATCCTACCATGTGGTGATAAAATACATGATCGATAAAACCCCTAAAAATAAAATAAAAAGATAAATACTCAATTTTGATCCTCAAGAATTGCCACCAATGTGATGTTGAGAGAAGAGCATACACACAAGTATTATCTTGGTTAACAAAATGTAGAAGTGTTATCTTTGATTCTCAAGTATTATTACCAATGTGATGTTGAAAGAAGAACATATAAAGCATAAGTAAGACACATAAATACTAAAAATGGAAATAAATATAACTTTGAAAGACCTAATATTTTATAATTACTAAAGTAAATGAAAAACTAAAATAATAACTTGCAAGAAAACTTGATCAAAGAAAGCATTAGAAAAAAATTGTTTTGTTTGGCTTTTTATAGACTTTTATTTGACTTGTGGCCTACAAACAAACTATTATAAATTTGAGGTTTGGATGAAAGTAAAAGAAACCTATAAAAATTATAAAAACATAATGGAAAACATAGAGAAAGAAATTCTTTGAAATGATTTTTTAAATGCACAGTTAAAATAATTTATGAAATTATTAGCTATCAAAAACTAGAAAACTAAATAGAAGACAAAAAATGAAACAAAATGATTTCACAGTTATCTATAATGATTTCATCAATAACTTGGAAAATTTTATTGATAGACATCATAATTTCATCGATAATTAACATGATTTTGTTGATGATTGACATGATTTTTCTACTGCTCAAATATAGGAAAAACATAAAAATAGATAGACAACAATTTCATAATTAGGACACATAATTTCATGATAGGCTTCAAATTTTCATTGGTAAACTAAATTATTGTAATAATGACATAAAAGGTATAAAATAGAACAATAAACAAAAACTAGAGTAAAAAAACTCAAAATAGAGACTGGATTGCAAAAAAAAATTGACACAAAGAACTTTAGAATAATAAATATAGATAATTTCTAGACATAAAGTTCTCAAGAATGATTTCAAAATTAGGTTGGATAATTTCATAGTTATGTTGGATGATTTCTCTATTAATGGTTAAAATTTAACTGATGAGTAAAAACAACACATAATATAAAAATAGAATAATTTCTTAGTTAGGGTTAACAATTTTTTTGTTGATGGCTACAATTTCAATATTTAGACCTACAATTTCACTAAAAAGTCTTAAAAATTCACTATTTAATATAAAAGAATAAAAATAGAAAACTAATAAAATAAAACTAACCATAATAGACAAAAAAGAGTTAGGAATAATGAAAATGCTAAAAAACACTAAAAATAGAGAACTAATGATTTTGTTGTTCTCCTCTAATATTTTACTAATGAATCTTAAAAATTCATTGTTACATAGACATAATGTAAATAAAGCTTGAAAAAACTAGAAAAATACCTGTAGCTTCAAATAGACACTTCCAAGATCAAGGTTAAATGTAAATTCATAATAAAAAATACATAAATAAACTAAAATTACCACCTAAATTCACCTATGATGACTATGATTTGTAAAGATAAGGGAATGTTCCACTGAGCATGAAAAAATGTGTGAAGGGAATCTAGAAATGCAAATTAAACTAATAAAAAACTAACAAAGTGAAAATTAATGTGAACTCAATCAACATAGGATAGAGATACAAATGAAAATAAAAAATAACATAAACTTATACCTTAGTACCATGAGCTTCCTCCATTGCCATTTGAATTGATTTTTTATTTAAGATGTGGTTGCTCATTATTATTGAATGTAAAGTAAAATGGGCAAAAAATTTGTATGCACATGCTCTTTGGATGGATTTAATTTTCTTGGGATTCACTCACAAATTTGATATCACTTCATTAACCCAAGTAAGGATAGATGAATGTGATGGATTTTACATTTATTTATAGCTTTTTTAGGATTTTAATCAAACGGTGAAGGATTTTTTGAATATTTAAAATTATTCAATTAATCAATGGTAGAGAATTGATTCTCATCCATGAAGATGATGACTAATTTAATATGTAGAGTGAAAAGGGTAGTTGGTTGAGTGAGTCATCAAGAAAGGGTTAAATTAGTTGAAACATTCCAAGGTGACTCACCATGTGGTTGAAGAATTTTAGGAAGTGGTTGGATGAGTCAACATGTGATGAAAATAAATTTAGATGATATTTGTGTGAGTTGAAATTATTAGATTTATTAAACAAATTTGGATAAAAAGTGTGCATAATAGAGTAATTATGAATTATTCAATTATTTAAATTTTGGAGGGAAAAAATGTTAGTTTATGTTTGAATTTTGGAAATAAGGAGAGTGCATTTCGACATTAAATTAAATTTAGGTGTCTAAAATAGGGTATATTATATTGGAATTTAGTTATATATGGGCTGACCAATTATATTTTATTATTTTGAAATGGTTAACTAATTGGTTGTATCGTGTGAATGAGAGGAAGAAGTATTAGTCATGGAAGATTTTGGAATTTATGAGTGATGTGTCTTAGTTAAAGGAGTATAATTTATATCAAGAGTATGTGAATTAGTAGCTAACTGTATCATTGGATTTGACCCTTTTGAGTTTGTTGAACTAATTAGAATTGGTTCCATGTTCCCCAATCCTAAGATATGAAATGTGTAAGAATCTTGAACAGTACAAAATGTTGGGAAATTATTATAGTTGGAAGATAGATAAGGATAAATATAGGAAATTGATCTCATCATATTATTCATATAACAACATTATCATCATGCATGTTAATGTTAGTATCCATATAAATTTCAACATTATTGGTAGTGGTAGGTTGGTTAGTGTTATCTTGATGATTAGGAAGAGGATCCTTGTAAACAACTGAGTGTTAGCTTGATTAAGGTCTTCATGTTTAGTTTTATTTTCATGATCCTTCATTGCTAATTGATAAGGTTTTTGACATATAATTATGAGTGATTGATGATAAAAATCAGGTATAAGAAGATATTCCATAGAAACATTTCTTAGTTGGTGACAAGTTTCATGATAATGTCCTAAACTTGCATGATACTAAAAAAATTGTGTGGATCATACTAGTGTTTGGTAGGGTGAGTAAGATCAATATATCATGGTGAAGGTTGAGGAATATTATTTCGAATCTCTACAAAGGAAAGGGGTTTATGGATATTTACATTATTTACTTAAGAAAATGTATAACTAAGATGAGTATTATTGGAAATTGATGATAAAAGGATAGGTTCTATTGGATTACTTAGAGAAATGGATTCAACGGTGTGTATGGCATCATATGTATCCATAAAATCATCATTTTTTTCATGTATATTTTTATCTTTCATAATCATTTAAGATCATGTGGGAGTGTATGAAGGCTCAAATTATCGTATAAGAAAATATTGACATTTTTCTTGGTCGAGGGATTCTTATAAATATTTTGGAGAAAGAGTCCTCACACGATATTGTAATTTAAAGAATGAATAACATTAGAAAATAAGTGAAAAACATTTTCATATAACATGTTATGTTTAACATTGTTGGATAAGGATTTCCACCATTTGAAGAAGACTTGGGATATTTTAGATTATACTTTCTCATAGTTGATAAAATGAGTTAGGTTTTTTTCAGGAAGATCATTAGTTTGGAATTATAGAACCAATGAATTGACTAAGTATTCAAAACTAAAAATAGAATGAATTAATTGTATTATACCAATCTAGAGCATCAACTAAAAAAAAATTAGCTCAGAGCTTGGTTTTTGTGAAAGTATTGATTTTATCTTAATATTTGTATAAGTTTCCAAAAGTTTTTAAATGCAAAGATGGATCAATGGATCCATTATAACTAATAGTGGGAACTATGGCACCTATGTCAATGTTTACAATTTGAGGAACTAGAGTTTCATTTTTTAAGTGTTTAATAACCTTGTTAATAAGTGAAGTTGTGGTATAAGGTTATCATGTGAATATCTAGGGGGCATGGGGGGCATTAGGATTTTGCACCACCCATTGAGTAGGTTGAGGATGATTTTTTAAATTAATTAGCTAATTTTTCATTTGCATCATTTGATTGGAGCTATTAGTCTAAAAATTATGCATTATATTTAAAAATTTTAATAGAATTTGATTAGTGTTAATGTTATTTTGACTAGTAGAAGCAATACATGATATATTAGTGTTACTTAATGCATGAATAGTTTGATATTTACTAATAGGTTGATATTAACTAGTATTTGTATGGAAGTATTGGTGTGATAATTTTATGTAGACACACTAAAGGTCATGCCTACCATGTTGATAACAATGGTTATCATGGAGGATGAAGAAGGCATGGAAGATGATGTCATGATATTATAAGGAGGAAAGAGAGAAGAGAATGGTGTGACAAAAGTTGTAGAATGATTTGTCCTAAATCTTGTAACAAAGTGAGGTGAGGGTGAATGGGGTTCTTCAATGTAAGCTGCCATCATGAGGTTATAAATATTATAGGATTCTTACCCTGATGTTTAGGGTTTTCATTGGAAAAGGATCATTTCAACTATATATTCAAGATCAATTTTATCCTCTACCATATGTAGGAATAGAGGATTAAGAGCAGTAGAAAGGGGAGGAGTCCCATAGTTAGTTTTTGTAGTGGTAACATAGATGTTGTTAAGATTAGGATTATCTACAACATGATAGGGAAGATGTGTCTTAGAGGATTTATGAGGATTAATAAGATTCATCATGTTAGTTTTTTTTTGTTTTGCAACATCATCAAATAAATGTTGCATGATGAGACACATATCTGGACACTAAATAGAGAAGTAAAAGTCTAAAGGTTGAAAATAAATGAGATTGAACTAATTGATTAAGTTTTACTAATAAGATTATAGAAAAACTTGGAAAAAATCTATATCAAGAAGGTTAATCTAGTTGAAAAAGTAGAAATATTGGAAGCATAATGACTGGGGGGTGAATATTTCTTTAAAAACTTTAGTCAATTACATCCACTCATCTATGAACTATGAAATCAACACAATGTTATAGAAATGCATTAAGAACCAATCAATTGAGCATGAAATGATATAACACATAACATATGTGGGAAAATCTCATGGGGAATAAAACCCACTAAAACAAAGCTTGGAAAACTTCCCTATAAGACAATATATCAAATTTAGTTGAGTACCAACCCAATATGGAGAACCAACCCTAGATTTATCAAGTACCCACTTGAATTTAAAAAACACCCACTTGATAAGAGGATACAAACCCCTATGACTAAGAACCAACTCGGTCAAAAGACACTTATTCAAGCACCAACCTAAAATTTAGCTACAAATCCCTCTTGAATAGGCACCAACTCAACCAAGACCAATTCTACAAACACCAACCTATAATGAACCTTCAAATCCCTCTTTGACCAAACACTAACTCAATCAATAACACTTATTTCTTCTACTCTTCCACTCATCTCTCTATCTACTCTATCCACTATCATACATTAAGAACACATATCTAGTGCATCTCTATTATCTTCTTAATATACAACTATCATTCCTTCATCTCTACTCCATGTGACCTATTTCAAAACATCCTCTAGGCTTCTTCATTTAACTAACCCTCTTAAAGATTGAATAAATCATATGTCCTTGGTATTCAAGTAGAAAAAACCTATATTATATTCATTAAAATTATTATCTACTCTCTCTTTAGGGTGTACAACATGTTACCTAACCTCCTTAGTCTCATTGATTTATCAATTCATTCACTTAATATATGCACACTTCTTTGTTTATATAGCCCTCATCAACTCTAATTAGACCATGTATTACTGATGTAGATAGCCTAAAAAATTCATATATTATTATATTCTTTCTTATAAAGGTTTATAATTTATTTCAATACCTTGTTCTACTCAACCATGTATCATCATTTTCACTCATTACATGCATTTTCAAATAGGCATAAATCACCTTGTATATATACTAATCTATTGTCCACATACCACTTGGTCAGCCACACACTCATAACATCTTAGGTATTCCATATAATAGTTCTCATAACACTTTATGAATAAATTAAAAATAAACATTGGACATCTTTAGGTATGCAACAAGTCAATTAGGCCTCATTTCTCTTTTAGGCCTCATGAAGACCTAATTGCATTAGGTCTGTCTACTAATGCATAAAATTGATCCATTGGAAAACCTTTCACCTTCATATAAATCAATATTATTTTATACAAAACTAAAATATACCCCATATAACACTCTCCAAGCTTTATAAAACATGTTAGGTCTAGTCACTTCATAAGAACACTCTTTGCAATTCACTGTCATATTAGGCTTGTGAGTACCAAAACTCTATTTGATCTCTATCATGATTGATTAACTTCATGTCATGTAATAAATACATAAAAATAATGTTTAAAAAAATTATATGACCCTAATATCATCTTTAATAATATATAGCAATCTAGCTTAATGATCAATATTGGTCTTACTCATCCTTTAGGTCTTATGGAAACCTACTTCATTATGTCTATTCTCTTAACATTAAGATTTGATCTTATTAACACTATATATACTTATCCAAAAATAAAAAACCATTCAACCACTTATTAAAATAAAACTTTTTATCTCCTCCATTATTTTTTAGATCTTCATCCTTTGTTCATACCTTGAAACCTTCTTTAGGACAAACAGCCCTATTAGGCTTGTGTATAGTAAAAAATTATCTTATAAGAATGGATATAAAACACACTTAATAAAGTTAATAATTAAGAATTAAAAATTTATTAATATACTAACTTAACTATATATCATCCCAAAATTATTTAAACACTTTCAATCAAGAGATAAATGCTCAAGAACATCTCTGCAACTCACTCACTTAGAACTGTCAGAATACTAAAAAATAGTCATGGTGACTTAGACCTCAAAAACCTATGTATAAAAATTACATGAATTATTTTTCATTTAAGTTATCCTATTATATAGAAATATCATATGGTCAAATGGAAAATATTAGTCTTATAAACCAATTTCTTGACCCTATATCACATAGTATTATCTGAACCAGATAGGTCAACTTGTGAACAAATTTTTCACCATATTAAATAACATAAAAAACTTCTTAAAATAATTAATATGACTTAAAATTCATAAATAAAATATTCATACACTCTTTTTTACAATATAACATGCTTAAACCCTCAAATCCATCTTCTCATTTTTGCCTGGGTTTTTCATTATCTACACCATTAGGTCTATCTATGACTGGCTAACTTGGATGACCAATTTATCATAATTTAAGGGTGGAAACTATCCAAAAACATTAATTAAAAATTATTATTATTATATATCTCCCTCTTACATCCATTTTCTTTCCTTGACCAATGTAACTTTTGAAAGATATAATAACTTCTTCATAAAGAAGCCCTTTCTTATAGGGTATTTTCACTCACTTGATAACTGAATACCACTTGTATGTGATATAGAGAGTCAAATACAAGATAAAATAGGTTTATTGAGTATTTATATCCATTCTGAGATGATTTGATAAAAATCTTTTACATCGGGTCCTTATTAGGGTTTTACAGAGGTTTAACATAGGTTTTGGTGTTAATAATTATTCATAAAGGACTACCAATTAAATACAAAACAAATGAATTTAGATCTTATATAATATCCTTCCCAATATCTCCTTATCATATTAGGTTCCCATGCAAAGGTTACACTTTCCAAAAAACACTTGAAAGTCCTCCTCAGGTTTGTATACCTTCATTTTATATACTTGACAGACCTCAAAACAACTCTCCATGCCTTTTCATAAAAAATATGGCCATATAATTCATTATTAATCTTGAAAAAAATTTAATTACTTCTATCCATTTTATCCTTCACACATTCACCTTGAAATATGATCCTCATACCTCATTAGGCTAGGCAGGGCTAAATAATGGTCTAGGTGTAGACCAAGACTGAAGAACCTACCTTCAAAGACTCACTTTGAAATACTTTTGAGTACATAAAAAACTTATTATGATGTTCACAAAAACTTAAAAACCTCTCACCTACCTAATTTCACTCACCTCATGATGCCTACTAGCTTATATCTTCACTATGCCATGACTTGGCTTATGCTTCCAATGCACTTGACACCTTGACTTATTTCTTCCATGTCATGACCATAGAAAAAAATAAAAAAATTTGTCATAATACATCACAACACACTCATTTCACTACACCATTCTTTTTTTTATGAGAAAAATATCTCATAGCTTCATACAAAACTATAACCACATGACCAAGCTTCATATGACTTGACATCTTTTTCAATGCTCATTGTCACATCAAATACCTTTTGTTCATTCATTTCACTATTATTATTTCACATGGATCACAATGAAACTCTTCATGTCATGATTATTCCACACTATGCACATATGTTAATGACACATCTCATCCATGCAACACACTCTCTCTCTCATGAATGAATGACCTCATGGAAACACTCTTTTATTATACATTGACATCAACCTTGATCAATGAAAATACAATCTGAAAATGATACACCTTTGACAATATCATGTTACCGACTAATAACACACTCTCAATAGAGTACCTATATCCATAATACTCACTCATTGATCAACACTCTCCTTATGCCACTACCATTCTCATTCACTTGAATAAACAGACCTTTGACATCAATGACCATTATTCCTTTATATGATGTACCCTTTTGACATCAATGACAACAACATGCTATAAAACTCCCCCTCTATCATTGATGGTAAACACATTTATGGAAAACACACTACAATCTAAAATCACTTTAAAATGGTACTTTTCCCATCTACTCATTCTCCCCTTTTGACATTAATGACAAAGAGATACTTGTAACTTTCTCCCTCATGATGTAACTTCTTGGATCACACCTCTTGCAATAAATAGGAAATTAAACATTTCTTGAGTCTATAAAACATTTTGAACTTTCTCCCTTTATGAGATATCTCCCTATTTTGGTAACAATATCATAGAGTCTATGAAGCATCATATAAATATTCTCCCCCTAACTCCATGCATACCTTATTAAAATGATTTTAGATACATAAGAACACTTAGCTTGTCCTTGATATGACTGATATAAATCAAACTCTTGATTACTCACTAGGCTACTCCACTTTTGACATCAACTAAATAATTTGGACTCCCTCTTTATCTTCATAGCTTGTGCTTATCATATGAGTCATCAAGAATCATATACCATTCTCAACATGTATAAAATAACCTTGTCATTAGATGACACTAGTATCACTTCCCACATCACAAGTATGTTTTTTACCTTATTCTACCTATGACAGGTCTGTAGGTGCACTTTTAGACTTCTCACTTATTTTTCTTGTATTATGCTCTCCTTGGACATATTTGATCAATAGTGAAAATGAATCCTCATGCTTCACATTCTTTGAGTCATGAAAATTTACTTGATCAACTCACTTTGATCTCCAACATGCTGTATAGAGTCTATTAAAGTATAATTATATTTTTTCTTACCTCTCACTTTATGTATATGCCTATCAAGACTTCACAAAAATTCTTGGCCTTCATCATCTATTCTTGGGGATAATGAAATATTTTGACATTAATTGTGATTTCATATGTACTATATACATCTAACCTATCTTTATGACCATATTAGTCTTATAGACCAATCCATATTCCATATGTCTCGAGACACAATCCTATGCTTAGACTTGTATTCCATATCATGTCTCCTCAAGAAGTGATCTCCAGAATCAATGTTCATACTAACCAAACTCATTTAACCATGTCATATATAAATAATTTTTAAAAATAACACCTCATACATTGAAACATAGATAACTTGGAATCCTCTCAAGATGAATCCTTATTTGACTACAACCTCATGATTCTATTGATAGAAGAGTGTCTCCATGAATCCTAATAGAGTCACCCCTTTCCACAGGGATATAAAAAAAACCATGAACTTAGGATATTCTTAGATCTCCAAACCACTCTTCTCAACCATTTTAAAATTATGAGACTGATAGTCCCTCCTTAGAATCCACTTAGGCTTGATTGAAGCATTTGACTCATCTACCTTATCATCCTTATTATTTTCTTTGATTACCTTGTTAATATATGTATATAACAAGTGTTCTTGACATTCCTTCTCTTATGATCTTAATTCTACCTTAGAAAATAATCCATCTTGATTCGTGGGATCCATATGATTAGTATTGACTTTCTTTGGCTTTCATACCAATGTTTGACCCTTCTCATGCACTCTGGGAGCTCCATATACCTTGTTAAGTCTTCAAGGAATTCTAACTCTATTAGGATAGAATATTTCAATGTGTCCCATATTATGAAAACTATAAAAAACAACATTAATTAACTAACCTCTTGATTGATCATTCCTTCTTCCATGGTCCCATGATAACTCATCCCTTGAGACCATTCTACAATTATTTGCTCTATGACAAAAGATATGACAATCAAAATAATAACCATTGAAAAAATTGAAATACCTCATTTCATTGGGCTTCCTAATTTGTCTCTTCATTTTGAGTTTCATGTTGGTACTCTTGACTTATTATGAATTCTCACGCTCTTTTTTAAACTTGTTCATCTTGTCTATGAGATGCTCATGCTCAACCTTTAAGAAATATAGCTTTTTTTTCAACTGATTATACTCTACATATTTTGATCTAAACTTTATAGTGACATATTATAACTAATTTCTAATATCCTTGATGGTCTTATCATCCCTTTTGGCTTCTTTTAACATGTCACTCTTTAAGGTACATAAATGTTCCTTAAGATCCTTGACCATAGATCTGAACTCATGTTTCTTCTGATTTTGATGCTTCAAATCATTTAGGTCACTTATGAGCTTAGATTCAAGGTCTACTTTATATTTTCCTTCTTCACTATCATATTATAATTATTCATAATACATGTTATCTTTTTCCTCAGACTTAATTCTACTCCCAAATATTTCTATCATAGACATTACTTCTTCCACTTGATCACTAGACATCTTGTTCTTCTTAGGATCAACTTCAAGCTATTAGGCCTAATTAAAATTAGATTGATATGATAATAATTGGTGGAAGTAAAATTAATGAGAGGGAGGGGAAATGTGAATTAGTCTTTAAAAACTTCAATCAATTACATCCACTCATCTATGAACTATGAAATAAACAAAGTGATCTAGAAATGCATTAAGAACCAATCACATGAGCATGAAACAAGATAGAACATCACATATGTGGGAAAACCTCATGGGTAATATAACCCACTTAAAAAAATATTGGATAAACTATCCTATAATATAATGTATCAAATATAGTTGAGCACCATCCCAACATGCAACACCAATATGAGATTTATCAAACACCCACTTGACTTTAGCAAGCACCCAACTACTAGGAAGCTACAACCCATATTACTAATAATAAAATTATTCAAAGGAAAATTACACAAGTACCAGCCTACAATGTAGCTCCAACTCCATATTGAGTAGGCACCAGCTTATCTAAGACCAATTCTGTAATCACTAACCTGTAAGGAAGATTCAACTCCCTCTTTGATCAAGCACCAACTCAGTCAATCACACTTTTTTATTATAATATTCCACTATTATATATATATATATATATATATATATATAAACTATAATACATTAATAAAGAATATTTTATATCCTCTCAATAGACAATGATCACTTATTTAGCTGTACTCCAATTGATCTATCTCAAAACTACCTCTAGGATTCTTCACTCAAGTAACACTCTTCAATACTAAATAGATCATTTAAACTTGATATTAAACTAAAAAACACCTGTATATATATATAAACTATAATACATTAATAAAGAATATTTTATATCCTCTCAATAGACAATGATCACTTATTTAGCTGTACTCCAATTGATCTATCTCAAAACTACCTCTAGGATTCTTCACTCAAGTAACACTCTTCAATACTAAATAGATCATTTAAACTTGATATTAAACTAAAAAACACCTGTATGATATTAATTAAATAATTATATTCTCTCTCTTAAGGTTTTATAACATGTTACCCAACCTCCTTAGGCTCATTGATTTATAAATCCATTTGCTTATTGCATCACACTTATTTTCTTATCTAGCCCTCATCAACTCTAATTAGACCATGTATTACTAATGTAGACAACCTTAAAACCTCATGAATTATTATATGAAATATTCTAAGGTTATATAACATGTTTTAATACCTTATTATACTCAACCATACATCATATTTTTTGCTCATTACATGCATTTTGAAATAATGCCTAAATTGCCTTGTATATATACTAATCTCTTGTTCACATACCACTTGGTCAGCCACAAACCCATAACCTCTTAGGTAGGCCATAAAATAGGTATTATAAAACTTTATGAATAATATTAAAATGAACTTTGGACCTATTTAGGTCTTTAATAACTCAATTAGGCCTCATTTCTCTCTTAGGCCTCATGGAGACCTAATTACATTAGGTTTGTCTAGTATCATGTAAACTTGAACCCTTGGAACACCTTTCACCTTCATATACGTCAATATTCTTTCAAAAACAACTCAAATATACCCTATATAACACTTTCCAAGATTTAAAAAATATGTTAGGTCCATCCATTTCATAAGAACACATCCACCAAATAGATTGGAAAATATAAAAGGAAACCCTTTTTCCACTTATAATGGTATTAGTGGACATTATAATAGTGATTGATATGCATTAAAACACAATTTTTCATAGTTTTTAGATAGAAGGGTTATTAAATTTATGAATATATAATCTAGATATTGTATTAATTATTCCACAGTTTACTTTTACAAGGCTAAAACATCCCATGACACTCCTCACATAGAGTAAATGGTCTATCAACCTATGTATAAATAACCTATTAGAATAAGTCCTTCCAATAATACATTCTCCAAACTAATTGATATTTACCACATTAATCATATCAAGAAATAATTGGTTGATCAATATATTAGAGATTCACCTTGGGGAAGCATAGAGTCAGTGAGTATATCCCAAAATCATGCATAAACATCTATTTTCTTCACACAACAAGATGAAATATTAGAACTAAATCAAAATGTAGATATTTAGTCATAACATAATCATTATCATAAGATTTTTTTATATCCAACTATATTATATGGTATACAATGATATAATTCAAACCGAATTCACAAATCATATAATTTTTTTAATTAAAACTATAAACATATCACATGAATTACACTTTGAGCAATACAATAGAGAAATTATACTAAAATTTTGAGAACACAAATCTCATAGCTATATCATAAATAATTCAAAGTTTTATAATATGTCAATCATATGTTGGGGTCATATCCTTAAGTGTGTAAAAATAGTCAATATTTTAATTTGCAAACATAATCCCTCTCAATGTGGAATTTCTAACATCCTACTTAATATCTCAAAAGTGAGATTTCTCTTTCAACATCTCCTATAAGGCTCTTACCTCACACTAGGTTTGCTCATGCTCATGTCATCATAACTATTAATCAATGTCTACATAATATATGTGGAGGTAGAGAATCATCAGAGAGGATGGAATAGATGGAGGTTTTGGGGGATGACATAATAATGGCTAGAACCCATGTGCACACCATGTTAGATGACATTCATTATTTGCATGGTTTGACTTGTTAGTGTTAGTCTATTTTTGATGTTGTCTACATTTAGAAAAAAAATTATGCATGTTAGCTATGTGTTAGATTAGTTTAATGCTTATATGTAATTAATCTTTTGTGATTAAATTATGGTTGTTAGAAGTAGATTTTGATGAATAATGTTAATATGTGTTTATGATATTCATGATTATTAATGTTTTTCAAGAACATAAATTTGTATGAATAGTATTTGGTACTACCATGTGTAGACTAGCCATCATGTCTTTGAAATGTTTTATAAATTAGCTATTCATCTTTATGGTAATAAAGAATATTATTATATGGATTAATTCCTTAATATATATAGATAACAAAAGACATTAAATAATCAATATATATAATGTAGTAATAACAATAATTATGTTATTATAATTCATATTGGTATAATAGTGTGTGATTTACCATTTTTGATAAAGGAATGCAATTGAATTTATATTAGTCATATTATCATTAAGTTACAATGATTTTTTATCTATATTAAGTTAGTAACAAAGATAAATTGTTATCCAAAGCTAATTTAGAAACTAAGCCTAGACATTATTTAGAATACAAAGTCAATAGTGTTATACACAGTTAATGATTAATGAGTTAATTGTTATTATAAAGTTATAATAAATAAATAAATTATGAAAAACATCATAAAACAAATAAAACAAATATTTATATCTTTTTTTCTTTGGGGTAAATTTGAGTAAGAAGAAATCTTTGTGACTTATGAAAGCTTTGAGAAAAATAGAAACTCTGGAGCTTTTGTTTGCATAAGGAATAATTTTAAAAAGGTGAATTAGAGAAGATGACAAACAACATGAATTGGATAATAGAAGAACCAACACATAGAGGAGAAGATAAAGGGATCCAAGTGAAGGATTTCGTGTTTGTGCCATTTTAGTTTGGGAGCTTTTATAAGGTAGGTGTTGTTGTTTAATTTTGTGAGATCTAGAAAAATTCTATGTGTAGACATATGTTATTCAAAATATTAAAAAAATATATGAATGGTCTATGTACTTTTGTATATATAAATGTATGAACTCTGTGTATTCTTGTTTTACAAATTGAGATAATATGTAAATATATGAGTTGTGTATATAATTGATAGTTAGAACCATAATTATATTTATGATTGGACTAAGTGTATTTGAATCATGGAATTTTTTGGTATCTGTATATATGAATGAGTGAAATGTATGTATTTGATATCCAAAAACCTTTATCTTGGAAATAAACCTAATGAGATATATAAAGAGTATGACATAAACATTTACTAAGTCAACGAGTAGATATATATTATACAACATGATATATAGATATTTATGGGTGGAGAAAACATTTAGCAGACTTCTTATATATTGTTAATCAAATAGTAAATTGAGTGTATGGTAAATCAATTCATGATTGTAGAATTTGAATTAATAAAATTTATTTTTCCAAAAATAAAAACTATGAAAATATACATAAGTATGAAACATTTTTCCACAAATTGGGATGATATATATGAATGGATTGATGTATATATTTATTCAAAACCATGAGAATATTTAGATATTAATATCATATGTAATTTTAATATAAAACCGGTAGATGAATATGAATGGACTTTTTTTAATTATTATACAAACCCATGAAATTTTAGATATATGGGTGACATACTTTTAGTAAGAACATGTGAGTGTGAATGGAGTATCTTATTATCCAAATTGTGAATATAAGTAAAGTAGGACTATGCAATTAGCAACCAAATTGTGTGTGTGTGTGTGTGTGTGTGTGTGTGTGTGTGCGCGCGCGCGCGTGCGTGTGTGAGTGTGCATGTGCGTGTGTGTGTGTGTGTGCATGTGTGTGCGTGTGTGTGCGTGTGTGTGTGTGCGTGCGTGTGTGTGTGTGCGTGTGTGTGTGTGTGTGTGTGTGTGTGTGTGTGTGTGTGTGTGTGTGTGTGTGTGTGTGTGTGTGTGTGTGTGTGTGTGTGTGTGTGTGTGTGTGTGTGTGCGCCTAAGTTTACTTGTTACAAAGGTATGATCTTAAATTCTAGGAGTGTGTGCAAATTCATATAAAACCTAATTTGATAAGCTAATTTTACATAAAATAGATGTTAAATAGAGGTAATTGATAGAATATACTAGTAATGGGGATTTTATAGTTAACATGTTTAAGTACAAGAGTTTTATATAAAATAAGTCAATAGATTTAAACTTGTAATAAAAAATTGTTTCTATACGAGATTCGACTTTTCACATTCAAAGAGAGAATAAGAAACTAGAAGAAATGGTCTAACGCTTGTATGTACCTGGATGAAGTCATGCGCACCGTAATCCAGACGTTGTGAGAACTCCTCTTTGGTTGTGGAGGATGACACCTGAAAAAGAAAGAGAATAAAACACGAAAAGGCGTTAGATGAGGAGATGGTGGGCTGCCAAGCAAAAGATTGATCCCAGAAGCAAAAGCTTGAGGGATGTCAACCCACTGACTGATAAAAATAATGTCAGTTAAAAGGCAGAATGATAAAAGACTGAAATGATTAAAGACTGAAAAGGAAATGGAAGCAAATGCTTACCTGAATGTTGTTGTTGGCCTGGTCATAGTCATCGGCATCGGTGGTTTTACCAGCGTCGGTTGGTCAAGGTCTACTGACGTTGGTTAGTATGCTGACGTCGGTGGTGGCAGTGGTCTCTGGGTCCGGCGTCAGTCTGGACAGTAGCCTTTGGATGAGGTCTAGTCGAGTTTGGATGGGTCTGAGAAGGATTTTGGGTCTGATTAAGGATCTGAGAGTTTGTGCAGAGGTCTGGGATAATGGACAGAATGTCAAAAAGGAACAAAGGGGTAGAGGAGGCCTTTTAGCTCCAGGAAGAGTAGGTCTGGAAGGGGTCTGGGTAGGAGAGGTTGAAAATGGGTAGTAGGCTGAATGACAGATGAATTAAAAGAAAATACTAAAATGAAAATAGTAGAGATACTTACCTCATACCTACTAGAGAATGGAATGAAAAAGACCTGTTGCTACTGATGTCCCTGTTGTTGATGCTTGGTAGTGCAGAAGACCTGTTGTTGGTGGAGCTTGTTATGTGCCTGAGAGAGAGTGAGAGGTCTGACGGTTGGCAGATTAATTGATCAAATTGAAATATTCAAGAGTCGTATGAAGAGCAGGGGCCAAGGGGGATAACGGATGCAGAAAACCATTATGAAGGAAATCGATGCCGGTAATACCGCCGACATCGGTCAAAAGTTGATCAACGTCGGCGGCTGGAAGGCAAGAAAAAGGCTAAAAATAGCCTTTCATCCATTATCCCAACTACCAAGTTTAAATGGCAGGGTAATAAATGGTCGAGAGGGGTTAAATGGGTGTGAGGATGAGGAATATGTCATAAATGGGTCATGGGGGGATGAAGGGAATCCAAAGAAGGGCATCCTAGGGTGGTGAGGTGGCAAGGGAGAGAGAATTATTAACTTAAAATAAGATAATTATTTCAAATTAATAAGACATACGGTAGGAGTGGTTTAAGAGGACCAAGGGGGAGAGAAGGGGAGGATGACCAAGGGAGTAGACACGATTTCGGTGTCTACATTTTGCCCCTTTTTGTCTTGTTGGTTATTCTTGACGAACTGCAAGACACAAATAGGAGTTAATTACCCCAGGTATGGGATGAGTTTGATTTCGTCTTGTTGGTTGTTCAAGTGAACTACAAGACAAAAATAGGAGGGTTGGATGCCCTGATTATGGATGAGGTATTCCCCCTCAAAGCAGGAGTCGAGGGAAGGGAACCTGGAATCAGGTGCTGATTTGATAGAAAGTAGATGAAAAATGGTGAGTGTGAATGCTACAATAGGTATGATTGCACACATACCACATCACGAGATGGTCAGGTCAAAGTGTCACAGGTCAAGGGTCGAGGAGTGCCAAAATTGAAGTAACCGGGCCCCAGCATTTGGTCATAGCTGATTGGGTTATTCAATCTAAGCTAAAGCTCCAATGGTCATCGTGTTCTATGTATCCTGGGCTTAGGAAGTGCTCCTAGAAAACATGAAAATGTCACAAGTAGTGGGGATCAACCGGCTTGCGATCCTATACTTATGAGGGTCAAAAATAGTCTGTGCACAATTTTGCTAACCATTCGTGGGGTATCATACATGCAAAAACAACCAAGGCGAAGTCATCTTGGAAGTGGTCAGGATCGGAGGAGATGGGCATGATCTCCATGGTCATTGGTTGAGACCATGCTGAGATAGATAATTTGTCGAATGAATGGATGGATGAAAGAATGTGGTTGAACTAACTGTAGAAGACTGAGTGCTACCTACATAGCCCCTGTGGTTAGGGCCTCAAGCCAATGTAGTTCTCCCTAAAAGGGAGGAAGAGGGTCAAAGGTATGGATTGGTCTTGGTCGAGGTTAAGGTCATGGTCAAAAGGAGAAAAGAAGGTTTGTCCATCAGGTAGATGAACAAACGAGGGTGGTCGAGCTAACCCCAGAGGACGTCGTGTCAACTGAGTGCTGCCTACATAGCCCTGGTCTTAGGGCCTTAGACCAATGTAGTTCAGATGAAGAGACAAAATGAGTGATGATTGGTTTTGGTCATGATGAATGATGAGGGTAAGATGATGTTGCAGCCTTTTCCAAATGGTGTAATGGTGTATTCTGCAACATTGGTCGAGTGGTCTTTCATCCCTAGAAATTTTCCATATTCATGATGGATGTATGCTAAAAATGAATTGAGGTCTATTTATGCTTCAACAAGTATTGGTTTATGCTTAACATAAATTGTGTCAGGTCAATAGTTTCCATGTGTATTGGTGTCCATAGAAACTATGTGAAATGGACTAGGTCATGTCAGTGGTCTAGAAATGTTTGTTTTTGATTTGGGTGGGTTTTGGATAGATAATGATTGGGTTGAATGCATGACCAAAGTGTGACAAAAAGTGAAAGGCAAATTACTCTTTCATTGACAAGGACTAGAATGATGGCATGGATAGGGGTTGTTAGAACAAAAGACCCATTCATGCATTACGTCATTGGCCAGTGGTTGTGTTAGAGAAGCAATCGAATCACTTGACGTTAAGTGAGCTCGAAATCCCTTGAGTATGCAGGGGTGATAGGTTTGATATGATATGTAAGGAAGGGGAAACCCTTTTTTTCAAGAACAACTTTTCCCCTTTTATAGGTGACCCCGAGAATGACTATAGACAAGTCCATGACTTTAAAATTTTGTCAGTCAATTTTTTTTTTGAGGGTGCAGACTGATTGATGTGGGAAGCCTGCGAGGGGATGTTGTCTTGCTTTGTGGTCATGTCGTGAAGCTGATCGATGTGGGAAGCTTTAGAGATAGTGTTGTGTATGTAGAAAAATTGAGGAATAGCCATCCTTTGAGGGAGTGGTCTATATTCTACTTTTTATGTTTTTGATATGACTTTGGCCTAGCTATCCTTCAAGGGAGAAGTCTAGTAAATACAGTAATGATGATGCAACTGTCCTTTGAGGGAGCAATCTATACTTATAGTTTTATGACCTTGGAATATGCATCCCATTTTTATATATATTTGATTGATTTGTTGACTGGACTTTTGGTCATGGACTTGACTATAGAGGTTTAGAGGGTTTCCCTTTTATTAGGACAAAGTATTTATGCTTGACAAAAGGGGTGACTGATGTTTGAAGAGTTGAGGGTTGAAAGGAATAGGAATGACAATGATAGGGATTGCTCAAGGGATCGAGCTCAAGTTAGACATCAAGTGAATAATTACTTGACTAACAGTGGACTAGTCAAAGATGCAAGGCATAAAAGGGGCTCAGGTTCTGACAAAGTCCTGACCCATGCTTGTGTTATGATGTAAGCTCTGAATCAATTAGGAGCAAACTTGCCCCATTTGCTTCATTCCAAATTGGTCACATGTTGATTGATGTTGAAAGAGTTGGTTGATGTGGTCGCTGATTGGTCGATGTCTGGGGTCGATGTTTGGTTAAGGTTTGGTCGATGGTCCAGTTGAGGTCGGGTTGAATGTTTGGTCAAAGATAGGTTGAATGTTTGGTCGAGACAGGGTTGAAAGGTTGGTCGAGGCTTGGATGAAGGTTAAATTCCCCCAGCGGCTAGGGAGAATGTTTGATAGATTAATCAAGGTCAGTTGAGGCTTGGTGGTCAGATTGACTATGTTGATGTCGAATAAGGGGGTTAAAGGCAACAAAGGGACCATAATCGGGCATGGAGATCCTGATTTAGGTGATGAGGCTTGAGAAGCATGGGTCGGTGTTGATGATTTGTCAAAGGGATGGTCAAGAGGATCCTTGATGAGAAGGGTATCCTTTTTTTGGTGTTAATGAATGACAACTTTAAGAGCGCAACAATGCTCAGTGTCATGTCTCGGAGTGTGATGATAATGGCAAAATTTAGAGTTGTCGAACCAAGATGGTCTTGGTCTGAGAGTTGATGAGTGGGATGGTGTTTTGGGTTTGTTAATAGTATGGTCGAGAAGAAAGGTGTCTTTCTCCAAGTATTGGTGAATGACAACCTTGAGGGCACAATAATGCTCAGTGTCGTGCCCAGGCGTGTGATGATACGCATAAATATGAGTGTCATCAAACCAGGGTGGTTTTGGTCCGAGGGATTGATATGGTTTAAGAGGCAGGAGATTGATGCGAGAAGACTACAACAAGTGCTATAACATCAGGGCATAAGAACCTGCTAATGGGTTTGGATGCTTTATTGCAGTGGGGGTTGAGGACTTTGGTTTGAGAGGCGTAAGAGGCGTTGGTCGTACCATCATTTTTGTGGGTGGTGTAACCACACGTGGAGATGGCACTTTGGTGGTGATAGGTGTTGGATGTTTTGGAATAAATATATGTCTGATGGGTTGAGAGAGTAATGGAGGCGACTTGCCTCTGTGAGGTATGGGAGTAGGAAGCACCCCTATTAAAGTGGACGAATGCAAGCCCAAAATTGAAGGTAATGATGAAGGTGGGGGAGGAATCCTCCGGTGTGGTTTAGTGGCCATCTTTGGTTTGGGTTGAGGGCCACCATTGTGTGAGGTGAGGTTAGGTGCAGGTTTGGATTCAGATGTGGACGGAGGCGAGTGAGATGTAGCAATCTTAGGCAAAAGACAAGAGGAAACTGTGGCTGGGTCTTCCTCGATCAAAATGGGTGAAGAGACTGGTTCTTCTCTTGGTGGAGAAGAAATAGGAGAGTGTGGCTCTGCAGTCAGATAGAGCGTAGGAATGGTCATGGTCTTGATGTGTGGTCTAGGCATGGGGAATGTATGATCCCCCATTGATGACAAAAAGGATGAGGGTGAGGCAGCCAGTGTGGGTGCCATCAAAGCATCCTCCAATATGAGAGAGGTCAATGGAGGACTAATAGGATAAGAAAGCTCTTCATCCTGTGGAGGAGGAATAGGGGAAGAAGGGTCTTCCACTTATGAAGGAGGTTGGTTAGGGATCAGAGAATAGACAGTGTCGACCGTGTATATATCATGGTCTTGAGGGTCATTGGTCATGGTTTGGACATTGTTTTGAGTAGGCAGGTGATTAGGAAAGGGTTGTTTAAATATGTCGAGTTGTTGGTTGGGTGGGGCGTTTGGGTTGTCCAAGATGAGATCCCCCTTGTCTAGCATGTCCTGGACGATGTTTTTGACGGTTTGACAGTTGTCTGTGTCATGACCTTTGACACGGTGATAGTTTCAAAAGTCATTCTCCCTATACCATGCAGGGATAGGTGTTGAGGGGTTGAATTGAAGTGGTCAGATTAAAGGGAGATTGAGGACCCCCTGCTTGACAATTTTATCCAAGACAGAGGCATATGACTCTCCAATTGGAGTGTATTGACATTGTATAGATCATCATTGGAAGTGTTTATTGATGTAGTCTGATGTTGAAAATTGAGGTTGATTGGTTATTGTTGAAGATGATGCTCTAAAGATGACAGTGTTTGCCAACCCCTTAGACTAGGAGTGGGTAGAAGAAGGTTTGGATGAAGAAGGGTCATTAGATTTGCGTTGTCATTACGCAATTTAACCTTATTTTTGTTGATGGCATAGAGTTCAAGCTTTCTTGCCATGGTGAAAGCTTTATCGAAAGTGCAAAATGTTTGAATCTATAAGGTAGAAGAGATGTGCCTAGCACATGCTCGAGAAAAGAGCTTAATGAGCTCAGGTTGAGGCAAGGAGAAGGAGAGCTGGTTGATCAGGGCTCTCCAATGGGTGACAAAATTGACTATTGATTTGTCGTCAAATTGCTTGATGGAATAGAGGTCTGTGATTGAAACTTGTTTGGTGATGTTGATAGAAAAATGGTCAAGAAATAATTGGGTGAGTTGAGTGAATGAAAAGATAGAATGTCTGGTAAGAGAGCTATACCAGTCAAGGGCGGCCCTCGAAAGTGACATGGGGAACGTGTGTAAAAGTAACGCATCGTCATGGGCTATGAGATAACAAGCATGTTTGAATGCTCATAGATGTTGTTGCGGGTCTTCCTTACTCTGAAAGTGAGTAAATTTAGGAAGCTCCCACTAGTTGGGGTACGGTTAGATAGGGACAGAGGGATGAATGGGTTCGTTGCAAATTTGCTCATATGAGAGGGCATTGCATGAACCAAAAATAGAGGTCTCGAGACTGGACATTTTTTCCATCAGCATTTTGATTAGATCAACTAACAGATTGGTAGGTGGGGCACCCCCTAGGTTGTAGGGTACCTAGAAGGTGGTCGAAGGGGTGTATGACATACTTGGTTGTGCTTGTGTAGGCACAACATATGGGTAGTGCGTCATAAGGGTAGATGTCGTGGTCAAAGGGGCTTGTGTCATGAAGTTCGAGGACACAAGTTGACTAGATACCACCATAGGTGGTTGAGTGGCGGCAGTGGTAAAAGGATAGGTTGTCACTCCTGCGTGTATAGGTGTAAGAGTGGGTGAGGTCGAGACAACCAAGTTCTGGTATGGTGTAGAACTTGGTTGAATTGTGTGTGGTTGAGGGGGCAATGATACCCCGATGGAGGCAGGTTTGAAAATAGATGAGGAGGCCAAACTTTTCATATTGGCCATGGTCGAGTGACTGGTCAAGACAATAGGCTGAGTCATGATGGGTTGAGTAGCAGATGACGTCGATGTCATTGATGCTGCGCCTAAAAGGTCCCACATTTGGTTTCTTGTGAGATAGTTTTGGAGGGATTTGACATTGAGGTCCAAGAATCTTTCAAAATCTTGGTCCCCTTCAAGGATAATGGGGGTCTGAGTCGGGGTTGGTCAGGTTGGAGTTCTTTTGGTCTCTGAGTGGAACTCCATTATAGGACTAGTTATGGATGGGGAAGATGGGAGCAGTTGATGCCTCGCTTGGTCAAGAAGAGCCTTGGTTTAACTGTGTGTCAAAACCATTCAAGGCAAGAAGGGTCGGGTTTTAGAAACTATGTTTTTTTAGTTTTAGAAACTCAAAATGTGGTTTTGGCAGAAAAAGGGGTCAATTTTTAGGATGTTGTTTTGAAAAAAGGGACTGTGACAGTGACCGACGTTAGTTGAAAAACTGATGTCGGTGATATCAGATGGCCGACGTCGGTCAGATAACAAATGCCAGTGAGGAAGGGTTGCCGACGTCGGTGATAAAACTGATGCCGGTGACTGTGGTTTCCAGAAACCCAAAAGATTTGAGAGTTTTTGGAAAAAAGGAAAAAGAACGTCCTCACTAGCTCAAACAAGCAGATAAGAACAAAAAAATAGAGATGGAGACAGGCAGACCCTAAACATTAAATCCTAAGAATCAACTTTTAGAATCTTGTGGCTTATGCCTTAAAGTGATGTTTGGGAAGGTTGGCTTGAAGAATGGGTCCTAGAAGAGGTAGTCTATGGATGGTTTTAGGTTTTTTAGGCACTTAAGAGTCTGGGTTAGGTTCGGTACGTGGCCTGGTGCTAAGGAGCAAGCTCCCCTCACTTCATGAGTCTAGTGATAAGCTGGTCTCGCTTAGCCAAAATATACCTTCCCTAGAGATTATCCTCTGCTAGAGAATGGAGTGGGCTTTCCCCTTGGTGATGAAATCCAAGTGGGATTGCTAGGGAGGGGTAAAGTATCCACTGGGGGATGAAATCCCAGTCGGGCCTTGTCTCAAGTAAGTTTGATGTTTGATTTGTGCAAGTGATTTGGTTGTGTAACATAAGTGTGGTTAATTCATGATGCAGTCTAATTACTAGATGTGGACTAAGAAATTCAAGCAAGCAGAAATGAAATGCAATGTGTTTTAAGCCCAAGTCGAAATGTTAGTTCGTATGAAGACAAGTTGAGAAAGGGGTGAAGAGTATGACTTTTGACTAGTCTATGATGCAAGAAAAGAAAGAAGAGTTCTTTTTAATCCTGCTTATGATGTCTTTTGGAAGATAGAGAAGAAAGAGATGAAAAGGAGGATCCTAATGCACCCTATATGAACAGAAAGAAAAGAACCCAAGGAATACCCTAGGGTCCCACCGGGTGTGCCAGAATGTTTCTATACGAGATTCTACTTTTCACATTCAAAGAGAGAATAAGAAACTAGAAGAAATGGTCTAAGGCTTGTATGTACCTGGATGAAGTCATGCACACTGTAATCCAGACATTGTGAGAACTCCTCTTTGGTTGTGGAGGATGACACCTAAAAAAGAAAGAGACTAAAACACGAAAAGGTGTTAGATGAGGAGATGGTGGGCTGCCAAGCGAAAGCTTGATCCCAGAAGCAAAAGCTTGAGGGATGTCAACCCACTGACTGATAAAAATAATGTCTGGTAGAAGGCAGAATGATAAAAGATTGAAATGATTAAAGACTAAAAAGGAAATGGAAGCAAATGCTTACTTGAATGCTACTGTCAGCCTGGTCACAGTAGCTGGTGTCAGTGGTTCTATCGGCCTCCGTTGGTTGGTCAAGGTCTGCCGATGTCAGTTAGTATGCCGATGTCAGTGGTGGAAGTGGTCTCTACGGCTGGCATCAGTCTGGGCAGTAGTATTTGGATGGGTCTGAGAAGGATTTTGGGTCTGATTAAGGGTCTAAGAGTTTGTGCAGAGGTCTGGGATAATGGAAAGAATGTCAAAAAGGAACAAAGGGGTAGAGGAGGCCTTTCAGTGTCTCCAGGAAGAGTAGGTCTGGAAGGGGTCTGGGTAGGAGAGGTTTAAAATGGGTAGTAGGCTAAATAACAGATGAATTAAAAGAAAATACTAAAATGAAAATAGTAGAGATACTTACCTCATACCTGCTGGAGAATGGAATGAAAAAGACCTGTTGCTGTTGATGTCCCTATTGTTGATGCTTGGTAGTGCAGAAGACCTGTTGCTGGTGGAGCTTGTTGTGTGCCTGAGAGAGAGAGTGAGAGGTCTGACGGTTGGCAGATTGATTGATCAGATTGCAAGATTCAAGAGTCAGATGAAGAGCAGGGGCCAAGGGGGATAATGGACACAAAAAACCGTTATGAAGGAAATCGACGCCGGTAATACCGCCGACGTCAGTCGATAGTTGACCGATGTCAGTGGCTGGAAGGCAGGAAAAAGGCTAAAAATAGCCTTTCGTCTATTTTCCCAACTGCTGGGTTTAAATGGCAGGGTAAGAAACGGTCGAGAGGAGTTAAGTGGGTGCGAGGATGAGGAATAGGTCATAAATGGGTCATGGGGGGATGAAGGGAATCCAAAGAAGGGCATCCTAGGGTGGTGGGGTGGCAAGGGAGAGAGAATTATTAACTTAAAATAAGATAATTATTTCAAATTAATAAGACATAGGTTAGGAGTGGTTTAAGAGGACCAAGGGGGAGAGAAGGGGAGGATGACCAAGGGAGTAGACACGATTTCGGTGTCTACAAAAATATATATGATAATAGGTATAAATTGTTATAAGAAACTATGTGAGTGTTTGTATGTTATAACTAGATGGTGATTTGATTTTGGAAGAGGAGAATATGGATATAAATAGTCTATTGACTATAATAATCTATTCATTAATATTTCAAGAATATTATTATCTTGTAATAGATTGTCAATGTATTTTGTGAATATGAAGTCATAATGATTGTTGAGATCATATGAAGTCTTTGATTAGAATTATAAATGATTGTTGACCTTTATATATAATTTTAAAATATTGTTGAGTTATTATATGCAAAACATAGTATGAATATAGTTAATATGTATAAGGGTACACACGTGCACGCACATGTGCGCACACACACACCCACCCACACACACACGCACACACACATGGACTTAGGTATTCATATAAATATATAACATAAACTGGTGTACTAAGTTGTGTGCTTACTAAAGAATATAACACTATTTGTATATGCCAATCTCCTAAACATATAACAATTTGTTTAAACAAAAGATTATGTTGCCATGATACTTATGACTTTCTTTATCATGAATTGTTGTTTGTAATTGAGTAGTAGTAGTATATATTAATGATAGACTATGATATTATCATTTGTCATAGAGTGCATCATATTTGAATCTACTTACAAAAGCTAGAAACTTGCATTATATATATATATATATATATACATATATATACATATATATATATATATATATATAATTTTGTTTATATAATTTTTTCTATATATATATTTATGACTAAATAATACTTAGTTGGTATAAACTATACTTGTTATGCTTATTACTTATGTGATAAATAATATAGTGGAGATTAATTCATATGCTTGATGGACTAAATGTATGCATTTTTATTATTCTTATATTTAACACATTTTATGTCTGCTAGTGGGAAGTAGTTTATGTGAATCTGTTTGTTATATATATGTTAACCAAATCTCATATTGATGGTACTAAGTATGTGGTGAGATGAACTTTACTAACTTACTAGCATCACCAATTCTAGATGAAAGTAATCTAATCAAGTGGTGTATATGAGCTTTATTGATCTTAGAGATCAATAACTATTGAAAATTTTGGCCAAAGTAATATTCAGTTAGACATTGTCATTTTATATGGATAATTTACGTGTTTGTGAGATATCATGTTATAATTTATTTTCTTTATAGTACACATCATGTATTATAAATCTTATATCATATGGGTAATGCCTTGTCTCTCTATATTTTTACACTATCATTATCTACTCATCAGTGAAGGGAGGGCCATTCCTTGATGGGGGATTGTGTGAGGGATAGATGGTCTATGGTTGGTGTGGAAAATCATTTTGATGATGCTCTATCTCCCCATAATAGTACTTCTTTTGAGACTAAACTTGATATTACCATAGATACTAAAGTTTGGGAAACTCATGTTCTATGGAGCCTTATATCTTATATCTTTTATTTTATTTATTATTTTTGAAACATTATCCCTAATTAAATGTAATTATTTAATTATTGTACTTTGACAGCAGTGGTTGTATGTTTATACAAGCTAATTTTAGATATTTGTAATTACATGTTATATTCAACTATGTTTTATTTCATCTGATGATAGTGATCAGTGACAGATAAATGTTAAATTTTTATTTTATAGTTTAACATGCTTGGTGTGTTAGACTTGGATCATTAATTAGATTCTCATGGTGAAATTTAATAAAATATTATGTTGATTAAATAAAAAAATTATTTCATTATTCTAAGTAGATCTTAGTGAGGATGTTACATGTGGTATTAGATTTGTGGTTCAAACTCTAGGACTTAATGAGTCTAATAACATTTTTGTATCGTTCTATTTAATAGAAAGGAGAATGGTGTGAACTAGAGTATCTATAGAGGGTATTTCTAATGTCAATGATAATAACCCTACATTTGATCCTAATCAATTTTCCATGGAGAAATAAATAAAGTTAGATCAAACTCTCACATCCATGAATGAGACCAGTGACCTAATTTTAGCCATGGAATAGGAAATTCATGGCCATGAAGAGGAATTACACCATGGTGTACTTGAAGATCATCCTACTAAGTAAGAAAACCCTCAGGATGAAATATCATAGGTAGCTACATAATTGTCTAGAGATATGAAAAATGTGAATCCACCTAAGTTTAATTGAACCATTTTGGGTGATAGAGCTGAAGAATGGTTGATTGAGATGGAGAAGTATCTCAAGATTCAAAAATACTCTAAGGTCACTAAAGTAGTTTGGGGAGATTACCAATTGGCTAGTTAAGTAGCTATGTGGTGGCCCAAAAAGAAGTTATAAATGAATCTTAACTCAACCATGAGTACATGGGAGTCGTTTGTGGCATTGTTCAGATCATGGTGGCTTCCATAGTTATACTTTGACTAGAATCTTACTAATTTTTAGAATCTAAAGCAAGGCAATTTATTGATGAATGAGTACTAGGGGTAGTTCACTAAAATTTTGAAGTACGTAACATAGTATCAAGTAGATGAGAGGTTTACAATTAGGAATTTCATTATGGGATTACAACCCTAGTTTAGTAGAGAGGTGGATGTTCATGGACCATTTACCATGGACTAGGTCTTCAAAAAGGCAATCTAGTAGGAATAGAAGTTGAAATCTCTTACTCAGGTTAGAGACAAGTGTAAGAAAAAGTTTAGAAGTATTAAAATAGATTTTTAAAATAATAACTAGAACCAAAGAGGTGGAGAATCCAATATTTAGTTCAAAAATTAGAATTCTAGATTCAACATTGGTTCAAGTAATAAGAAACTTGGTAATGGTTTAAAAGGTAGTTTTAAAGGAAATCAATAGTCTGAGAAAAAAGGAGCACCTATAGGTTACTTAATTTTTTGAGGTGACCATTATGATCATGAGTGTACCCAGGATAAGACAAAGAAACAATGTTCTACTCCTCAACAGGGAACTTTTTAGCAATATATTCACGTGGCAGTTGATAGTTAGAAAGTCAAATTCCAAGCTTCACCCATATAACTATTAGGTATTTGATTTGAACATCTAGTTTCCATTTTTATATATATAGGAGGTAAAAAATGTTTTATAACTCTTATAATTCTAAATAAGACATCTAAAAGAGCTATAGTAATGGAAAAATCATGGTTGATATAATATGGGAATGAGAATAAAGACAGTTAACAAGTGTTTAGTTAAAAAATATATTAGGTTTCCCAAATTCACAATAGTATTGGATCTTTATGTATCTCCACTAGGGTCATATGGTGTGATTCTAGGGGTCAACTAGCTTGTAAAACATAAATCCAAGGTTGATTGCTATCTAAAGAAGGTTGAGTGTCTATATGATTTTGGAAATTAGACACAAATTTAGGATGTATCTCAAGGAAGGCTTAAGAAAAGGGTAATAATAATTTATTTTCAAGATAAATGAAATGGAGGAATCTAAAAAACCATCCATTGAATATTATCCATTCCTTAATAATTTTCATGATGTGTTTCTAGAGGAATTTCTAGATTGCCTCCAAAATGAGAGTTTGATTTCTCTATCAATATCATACCTAGATTGGAGCCACAATCTAAGGCACCATATAGGATGA
This sequence comes from Torreya grandis, assembly GCA_037957365.1. Lineage (NCBI taxonomy): Eukaryota > Viridiplantae > Streptophyta > Pinopsida > Cupressales > Taxaceae > Torreya > Torreya grandis. The sequence goes on along the minus strand of JARHVA010003076.1, from coordinate 1,940,408 downwards.
CAACCACTAAGTTAGTTGAATTGGAGGCTCAAATCCAAAAATTATTATTGAAGGGGTTGATCAGGATAAGTGTGTCACCATGGGGTGCACCAATTATCTTAATCAAGAATAAGCATCGTATTCTTTAGCTTTGTATAGATAATAGAATGTTGAATAAAGCAATTATCAAAAATTGGTATCCATTACCTCTTATAGATAATCTTTTCAATAAGATGTGAGGGGTAATAGTCTTTTCTAAGATTGATCTTAGATCATGATACCATCATCTGAGGATAATGGATGAGGATATTCCTAAAACAATGTTGAGAACTTATTATGGGCACTATGAGTTCATAGTGTTACCATTTGGGTTGACAAATGCTCCAACAACATTCATGAATCTAATGAATAGTGTGTTCAAAGATTATCTAGATCATTTTTTTGGTATTTCTTGATGATATTATTATATACTAAAATAATGAACAAGAATTATTATTTGTTGAGAAAACTATTTGAGCTCAAGAATAATAAATTGGGACTCATGTACATGTTCACCCAATAGAATCTATATACTTTTTAGAGTTGGTAGTTAGAGTTTGTATCTAATTATTATTTTGATATTAACTATATCAAAGGCAATAAAAATAGATTAGTTGATTCCTTAATCCATGTGAGTACATAAGGGCCATGGCTACTATCAAGAGTACTTTTAGGGATTGAGTGATCAAATTATAACCTAGAGATGAATTCTATGAATAGGTCAAAAAATATATATCTGAGAATGCCCATTATCCTAAGTATAAAGGATTAATATTAGATAATGATGGTATTTTGTGATATAATGGAAGGATATATGTACCAAATAGGGATATTTTGAAGAGCATAGTGATAAAAGAACTACAAAATACCCCATATTTAAGACATTCATGAGTAACCAAACCTATGGTAGATCTTAAACCACTTTATTTCTAGAAGTGAATCAATAAAGATGTAGTGGACTTTGGGTCATGTTGTACATAATTTCAAAAAGTGAAATTTAAATATATACATTTGAATGGATTTTTATATCCATATGACATACCATAATGGAAGTGGTAGGTGATTAGTATTGACTTTGTCCAAGGTTTACCATTGTCATGAAATAGGCATGACATGATCTTGGTAGTAATTGATAAAATAACAAAGACAACTCATTTTATACCATATAATTTGATAGATTATGCACCTATTATTGTGAAGAGATTCATAAAGGAAGTTATCATTTTCATGGATTTATAGAAAACATCATTTTAAATCAAGATCTAAAGATGACTTCTAGAGTTTGGATAACTCTAAATTCAACTTTGGGTATGCAACTAAATTTTAACACTGCATATCACCCAAATACTAATGGTTATATTGAGTGAGTTAATAAGGCATTAGAGGATTTTATTCATATGTATTACATGGATCATTAATACAAGTGGGAAGATTATCTTCCATTGGTTGATTTTGCTTATAATAACTCATACCAATCAGCTTTTAAGATGACATCATTGAAACATTGTATAGAAGAAGGTGCAAGATACCACTTAGTTGGGATGGGCTCAAAAATAGGGTAGAATAAATGTTATGTTGATCTAAATAAATTATCTAGATAGTTTTTAGTAGTTGATAAAGTGTTCTTGTGGGTTAAGTCATAAAAGAGCTTAATTATACTCATAAAGTTAGTGAAAATTTCATTGAGATATGTTGGATGCTTCAAGGTTTTAGAAGTGTTCAATACTATAGTTTATAGGCTTGTATTTACACATCTCTAAGTCTATTGCATAATGTCTTCCATGTTTCTTATCTTAAAAAGTATATACATGATCCTTCACATGTGTTGGATTGAAATGATTTATAGGTTATAGATCTTAGGATGGTCATGATAGAATCAATCATAGAAATTTAAACTTTCAAACTTAACTTATGTAAGATAGAGATGTCATAGTGCAAGTTCTTGTGGGACCAATACTCTAAGGATAGTGTTACTTGGGAGGACTATGATGAGTCTTATAGATGATTCACACATTTGTTTACATGATTTTATGTTGAATACTATGTTATTTTTTTCTGAATAATATTTTTAATTCATAAGTAATGTTTAAATAAGTGTCATTAGAAAAATGACTAGCTTTAGGAAGGATGTTACATCCCAATTTTTCACTAAGCAAATTTACTTAATTATCCATAGATTTTTACAGTTGGTAATTTGATTTGATTATTATTTAACTAAGATGTAATTCATATATTATTATGGGATAGTTGTATGCTGATTTGATTATATGATTGCATTAATATAAGTTATATTCATAGTATAATATTTATAATATGATTATGTTGATTATTTTTACAATAGTATTTTATGATATATATCATGATGTTATGGGCTAACTACCTTCTTGTCATGATTTTGATGCAAAAAATATTCATCCATCATAGTATAATAGAGGGAGAGCATCATCAAAGAGGATGACATAGATGGAGGTGTAAGGGGATGAGAGAGGAATGACTAGAACACATGCACACACCACATTAGATGGTACTCATTATATGCATAGTTTGAATTATTAGAGTTAGTATGTTTATAATGTTTATTTTCATTTAGATAATTATTTATACATGTTAATTGTGTGATAACATAGTTTAATTCTTATGTAAAATAAATCTTTTGTGATTTCATTGTGGTTTGTATAATTAGATTTGGATGAATAATATTACTGTGTGTTTATGATATTCATGATTTTTAATGCTTTTTGTGAAAAATTTGTCTAGTAATACTATATGTAGACTAATCATCATGTCTTTGTAATTATTTTTAACATTATCTAGTCATATTTATGATAATTGGGAGTATTGTTATATGTTTTAATGCCTTAATATATATAGATAACAAAAGACATTATAT
>JARHVA010003076.1:1902500-1932500 GCA_037957365.1 Torreya grandis | reverse complement strand
ATGTGTTTTGTAAATACATTAAAAATCAAAATACATATTCAAATTATACATTATTCATGACATACATGATAGGGGGCATGGGTAGAGTTCATTTCTTCTCTCATTTATTGAGATGAACTAACCCTATCAAGGAGCACCATTTGACCTCTATATATCTACAATAGTTGGATATTTTGAGTATTTTAATTATGATTATGCACTCTTAATGGACTTGGAAATACTTCTATTATTTCAAGTTAATATGGCTCAAACAAGATTAGCTAGACAAACTAGTTTTGATATATTGGCTATATGAAATATTATTACATTTGAGTGGTAAAATTGAGATTCAATTTTATTTATGGAAATAACACTACTAAAATTATACCAAGTTAGGGTCATTATCTCCTCCCAAATTTTGTTGTACAAGAAATCACCCCTAATATGCAACACACATGATTTCTTGCAAACTCATTCATTTTCGTGGCTAGAAAATGAGTGGGGCCATAGGTTCCCTTGTTATTTTATCCATATTTAATTATTATTATATTATTATAAAATGACTCACTATGAAACATATATACAAGTGTACTCTATCCATGTTATTTCTTTATTAAAATTTTTATTCATTGATAATTTTTAGTTTATATATGCTAATTATACTATAACATGATTTTAGTTGAAGGATGTGAAATATAAAAGTAAAATTAGAAATAAATCAAGTCCAAGGTGTGTTTATACACCTAAATTTTAAATTAATTTAATTATGTACATTTAATTTCATCATTATGTATTACTATAATAATTTGGGGACAAATGTATATACCCATCTTTGGTATAGTATCATATTTTTTAATTAGTTTTAGATTTATAGGTATTTTTAAGGAAGATATGAGTACTTAGTGTTATGGTATTTTATGGGTCCCTTGGAATAATGGTTTTTTACTATAATATATAGTATTTTTATACTTTTTAATTACTTTGTTTCACTTTACCCACCTTGTGGTAGGATCCCTATGTTTCTGTTATCTTTTTTTGTATTATAATTTCTTGGACACTTGTGTTCACTATTTGACACTAAATTCAATGATAGTATCCAAACTATGAAAAAAATATATATCTTTGTATTATCATCTATTTTTTTTCTTATCCCTTTCTAACCATTGTAAATTGGCCATATGTTTTGTTCCATTTCTAGGTTTTGTGTCCCACTAGGTTTTTAATTCAAATTCAAAAACATCACTATATATTCAAAGATAGGATAGAGTATTTTTTATGAATAATTTTTTTAATTTACCATACACATTGTTATTTGAAATATATTTGATTTGGTCCTTTCACTAAAATTCATAACATTATAGTTTGAATTATTATAAAAGGTCAAAATCACACTTGAATTATTGGTACTAAGGGTTGTAATAGGAGAAATAACATAAAGTTTCAAATTCACCATTATACATACACAACTAGGATGGATAAATACATTTTATTATGAGGCCCTCCTTAAATTATATGGCTATGTAGGTAAAAATTAACAACATAAAATTTTCTAGGGTTAGTTGGACTCACACACTAACCCATTTTTATTGAATCACAAGTGGTAAAAAATTAAATATATAGGGTTTTGATTCATATTATAATATAGAGAGCCTATGCACATAATATTAATACACAATCGAAAATGGCATATAGAACCTAGGAAGACCCATGTGGAGGTTTTAGTTAACATTCAATAATGTGTACATGATATATGCATTGAAGATCAGACAATAACATCAATGCAATTGTCCTCAAGATGACACAAGTGTGTAAGACTTAGAAAGTATTAAAACCATAACTAAACATAAATATGGGAATTGGGCTTAAAGGAACCCTAATAGTTGGGGCATGCCATAATAGATCAAAAAATTAGATTTATCTCTCCTAACCCTTAATACCCTAGTTGTATATTATTTTTTATATTTAATGCACATGCTTAAATGTATTTATTATAAAACATAGTATTATATTTTATGAATTTGAATATTACATTGATGTACTCAAAATAATTATTTATATAGGGTATTTGTTTATAATCATGATTGAATGTATTTATTGTCAAATATTATATGATATTTTTTGAATTATAATATTACATCGATGTTCTAAAACATTTTATTTCTATAGGTTATTTTTTTATAATCATATTTTAGATAAAACATTCTGGTGAACCTATCCTTTAAGATAACATTGAATTAAAACCCTAGAGTGCTCTAGGGCTCCATTTTTTTCTAAAATTTCAAATTGATGTATTCCCTTCTCTAGATCTATTTTTTCTATGGGTGCAGAATAAGGAATGTTTATGCTTATTTTTGGCCTATCTTTCATGCTTCTCATTTTGGGTGTGTTTGGATTTAAAATTATCAAAACTGGTCCCCATAGTGCATAGCCTCAATAACCTCATCCTTTGGATGAAATATTCAACCTTATTGAGGATTAACACATTACTTATGAGGATTTAATAACTAATAATAAACATGATAAAAATATTAATTTTTATTCTAGTTATGATAACAAATGGACAAATGGTATAGTTAAGTTTAATGTAACTACTAATGATTATATAGAGACACTTATCACTACTTATGAATATTATTATGATGGTTATTATACATATCCTATTCATCCTATGTTTTCTATATTTCTAGACTTACAACCTTATGATGTATTGTTTACATGAGAACATAGTTTTTATTTACACTTTAATAATACATTGTATCAAATTTAATATTATAAAATAGACATGATTGGAAATATAAATACACGTCTTATTCAAAATTTAATTTTTTCATGGAAAAAACCTTACCATAATGTGTTCCCATAAAAATATCAATGCATATATCCTTTATCAGATGATGTCTATGTTAAATGTCATCCTTATTTACCAACTAATAATCACATAAATATAATTTATGACTCTTTTTTATTTATATAAAGTCCAAAAATTGAATATGTTTCTAACTCTCAAATTATCAACAATAAAAATGTGTGAATTTTTTTATCCTCTCCTTATAGAATGGAATTATGTAAATGATAACACTAGTCATAATAGTATACATGATACATATGAATGTCAAACACATGACCATGATACTATTTATTGTAATTATAATGATTCTAATTTTTTAACCCTAAAATTGATCTAATAATCTTTACTTATTGTTAATAGGGTTAATAATATAGAAATGATAATGCATAAGGGTGATAGTCAGATATACAATAAGCCAATTGGGTGTCAAACTCATATACAAACATACAAAAAAATTATTATGTTAATAATAAGCTAAATATATAAGAAAAAACTAAGATATGCATGAAAATGACAAAGAAGTAATATACTTTGCTATTTCTAATGCTAACACAATAATGGATGTGGAATAGGTATAAAATAATATGGAAGATGATTCTAGAATAGTCATTAGATTTTGGATTTGATGGATTTTGGAGATCTTGACATTAGCATTTGCTTGAAATGGTTAGATTGATGCTAATATATTATTTTGATGCAAGTGTCCTATATGGAATATATTATAGAAAAGGATATGAAAACATGTATGCTTTTGGGTTTGACTTTGCCTTCACTTTGGTGTATTTAAATATGGGTCATGGACTATCACTCATAAATTTATAAAACCCTAGTTATTAATATTCATGGTGACCTTGAAGAAAAGTGGACTAGTGTGCACATGATGTTGAGTTGACCAAAAATATTCCTATATCAATGAGAAATACCTACATAGATAATAATCCTAATAGGGCCTCAAATTGATGTAGTTGTCCCCTATGTGTTGGCTTGTGTGTGAATCATACAATATGTGCAAAGAAAGTAAAAAATTGGCCAACATATAACTTTGAAAATAAGGATTTTTGGATATTCCTTTATTACTTAAAACCTATAGATGTGTTATACATATGATTAAAATGTAAATAAGTAAGATTTTTTTAATCAAATGCTTAATATAGTGTATTTGATAAATTAGATTGGTCTCTCTTGGTCTTTTTCTAGGTGAAGAATGAATGAGGGTTGATATTGTATTTATATCAATCCCTTTGGAGAATTAACTCACATTAAATCACTTAGGTAGACCATTAGGATATGTTTAATTTGAAAAATAGATGAATTTAAGGCTCTTGACACTTGTGTCAAGTTAGGACACTAACATCAACACTAGTGTCTATCCTTGATGATAGTGTGAAGGGAGCATGAAAGTAGGTATAGGTTCATAATTTGTAGATATAGAATATAAGTACATTTTAAGTATTTTTGGAAAGATAGAAAGCCTAAGTAATCAACACAAGACTATTCATACTAAGAGATATATTCTAAGGGGCATAATATAGAGTAGATACAAGACTTGAAGAAGTCAGAAAAGGTCTAAAACTGAGAGGAAAAACTAAGGTTTGAGTTTTCCAAGTGTAAAAGACTAAGGTGCTATATATTCCATAAATATCATCTACACCCCCCCCCCCCCAAACTTAATATAGTAATTAAATTTTTAGTTTAAAGGAATGGAATGCATACCTAGGTGTGTATAGTAAAAATTATATTTGTGGGTGCCCAATTTGAGTGCTTTGTTGGTGATTGAAATATAACCAAGAGCATGTTACAATATATAATCAATGCATATAATATGGGATTGAAATTAATTGAAATTGAAAGATAAAGGTTTTTGGTACACATGTGTGTTGATGTAACTGCCTTGCATATTAGAAAGTTGATTTGAAAAAGATGTATCATTGTAAGCATCTAAAACTAGGATTAAGAAAAATATAGATAATTCTTGAAAGTGCATGTTTTTAAGGGGATATATATATATATATATATATATATATATATATATATATATATATATATATATATATATATATATATATATATAGAGAGAGAGAGAGAGAGAAAGAGAGAGAGAGAGAGAAATATTGAAAAGCTCATGCCCCCAACATTAGAGCAAAAGTGAGTTGCCACCTGGAAATTGAGATTAGCTTAATTGTGCAACATAATGATACTTACAACCTAATGAGTGTGAATGAACCAAGTTACCCACACTATCAAACTAGTGAGATTGGATGATAACATCAATTCCAACCTAGAAAATTGTCAAGATTGATTTATTTGATCACCTCAACCATACTAAAATTTGAACCAAGTGATGTAGTAAATTGGCTCAATATAGTTCATAAAAGTCCAATTGGTGGGTGGTGATAGTTCTTGAGAATGTTTTGAAATGTGAAATTGATTTGGATTTTGTAACATTAGCACAAACTACATAACATATACACCTTACATATGTATCATGTTAAAATTGTTATATCTAAGGGTGTGTGTGTGTGTGTGTGTGTGTGTGTGTGTGTGCGTGTCTATATATATATATATATATATATATATATATATATATATATATATATATATATATAGAGAGAGAGAGAGAGAGAGAGAGAGAGAGAGAGAGAGATTGGAAGGCCCATACCCCCAACATTGGAGCAAAAGTGAGTTTCCACCTAGAAATTGAGATTATCTCAATCATGCAACATAATGATAATTATAACCTAGTGAGTATAAGTGAACCAGGTCACCCACACTATCAAACTAGTGAGTTTGGATGATACTATCAAGTCCAACCTAGAAACTTGGCAAGATTGACTTATTTGATCACCTAAACCATACCCAAAAGTGAACCAAGTGATGTATTAAATTATCTAAATATATTTCATAAAATTCCAACTGGTAGGTCATGACAGTCCTTGAGAATGTTTGAAAATGTGAAAATGATTTGAATTTTGTAACATTAGGCATAAATTTCATAACATATACACCTTAGATATGTCTCATGTTAAAATTGTGTATAATAATGGTAACAATATATAAAATTATTCCATAATTGTGAATCTAAATCATATAACTATGTGTTTCGGCCAATTCGATAAAATGTGTATGGATAAAATGATCCCCAAGAATTCCCACACTATGTATGGAGAAATCCAAAAATTGATATAAGTAAAAATATGGAGAAAATGTTTCCAAAACATACCCCCATTATAATCTAGAGATGTTGAATACTAAATAAGTGTGGAGAACATGCTTCTAAAGCCTACCCACACTAAATATAAAAATTGATATAAGTACCACATACTGGATAAGTGTGGAAAACATGATTCCAAAACATACCCCCACTAAATTTGAAAACCAATATAAATACCATGTACTAAATGAGTGTGGAGAACCTGATTCCAAAGCATGTCCCCACTAAATCTATAAACTATGCCAAATGTGTAAAACATGCCTCTATGAAATTATCCCACTAATATGCCCCCCTTTGATGTGAGGGAAAGATAGGAACTGCTAGCTACATCTCCTCAAAAGGATAAGACAATTGTATAATATTATAATGTAATCATGTAGCATATAGAAGGAATGTGTCTAGGTAGATATAACATTGAAGCATATAGAACTAATGTGATCACTTGAAGGCCTAAGATGCATGATCATGATCATGGTAACATCTTGATAGTATCATTATAAGCTATATACTAAAATAAAACACACACAAAAGATAACTCAAAAGTAATTTTACATGTAATGGTCTAAGGAGACAAAAAACAAGGGACATGTTCAAATTATGCATAATTAAATAGATGAGACTTCTTTAAATGTTAATAAAAGCAAGGATGACATACTCAAATGTTTATACAAAAAATAATGGTATATGAAAATGTAAATGAAAGAATACATAAGCATCAAGACCACAATCAAAGGAGAATATTCAAATTCTCAAATAAGGAATATAATATCAAGGCAAGACATTCAAAGATGTGCATAAAGTAAAGCACAAACAACTAGCATAAACATGCCATATGGTCCAATGTGTTAGAATAAAAATTTCAAGTGTATATCATATTAATAACACTATGTAAGATATAACCATGGATAAAGGCATGTGTAATTACATATGTAAGATCAAGCATGATTATGTAAAATGATCATCGAACCATATAACATGTGTGTATCTAGATCGAATAAGTGGATAACCCAAATGTTTACATGACACAAGTAGAGGGAAGGCCCAACATCTAAGATAAGAATAGATCATGTGTTTGTGTATACTTATATCACACTCAAGTAAAAGTGTGACACACATGTGTGAATGTATAAGTAACTGACTATGGCATCCATCATCATGAAAATAACACATAGATGCCAAGGAGCCAATAGAAAATGTAGGTGATGAAAATGTTTTTGGTTTTTTGAATTTGTTTGATATTTTTTGAATTTTGCAATTTTGTAATGTTTATCATGTAATATATTTACACAAGTGCATAATGTTCATTGGGATTTTAAAGGATTTCATTCAACTATAGCTAGAATATACACCTTTTACCAAGTTTTTATAACTACAAATGATCCCAACCAATTTGGTTTTAAATTTTATTTTTTATATTTTTATGCATTAGTATTATTTTTATTTTATTTTAGTTCCAAGATACCCACATCAAATTCATGTGGCTGAACCTTTTTTATATGCTTGTTTTACATGATTTTGATACACACGTGAGTTATTAGGTTCCTATGTGAATTTGGCACTCAACTTCTCTAAATGATGCAATCTCTTCTCATTGTATTCATTATATTTGATGATGTCTATAAGAAAAAATGCACACAAGGTATATCACATTCAATTGGTAAGATGACCACTGTACCATAGACCAAAGAGTAAGGTGTTGCTTGATTAGGTGTGTGTACACTTATTTGATATTCCCATAAATAATATACCATATGTTGGTTCTAATTAATGTTGTATCATTCAACTATTTTTCCAAGTATTTTGACATTTGTCTTATTGGTTGCCTCTACCTAGACATTACCCCATGGGTAATAATGTGTAAAAAATGTATGCTTAATCTTGTATTTACTACAAAAAAAATATCATCTTTTTTTGAAATTATGTTCCATTATCAAAAATAATATCTAAATATATGCCAAAAAGAGAAATAATATTGATAAAAAAAACTACATATGCCATCCCCTATGGTGAACTCAAGTGGAATTGATTCTACCCATTTTGTAAAATGTTTTTTTAGCTATGATGATAAATTTGTATACACTAGTGGATACTAAATTTGCCTTTCCTATTAAGTCAAATCTCCATAAGGTAAAAGGCCATGGTGAAATGATCAGATATAACTCATGCCATGGTGCATGATTTAAATTACTATATTTTTGGCATTATAAACATAGTTTTTGTATGTTTGACACACTATTGTTCTATTTTAGGCTACTAATAACCTTGGTTTAATAATTTTTGAGAAATGACACATTCACTTAAACATCCACCACACTCGTTGTCATGTATTTCCAAGAGTGTAGTGTGGGTTTCATCTTTTTTAAAGCATCAAAGTAATTATCCATCAAAACTTTGTTGGAACAAACAATTTCTAATAATAAAATAAAAAAATGATTCATGTTGTAATTTTCATTTATTATTTCATGAAAAATGGTCTAGTATATATTATCAATAAATAAAATTATAAATATCATTGTACCATTCTATGTTTATAATACTAAAATTAACACAAAAGACAACCAATGCATTCATTTTATCAAAACAAATGAAAGGATTTTTTGGCTATGGTATTTTAATGTTAATATGATCATCATCAAAAGTAATTAATGACATTTCACTTGCCATGACATCTACATGGTGGTTATCTTTATGTGGAATAATGTTAATGTAAAGTGTATCAAATATCTCTTTGAGTTTACCTTCCATTTCTTTATATGATAAAATATGATCTCCTTTGGTTTGGTAATGATTAGTAACTTGATTAACAACTAGTTTGGAATCACCAAAAACTTGGATGCCTCTTATATGAATCTTATGTGCTAATATGAATCATATTATACTATAATTTTGGTGCAATAAAAGTAAAATATGTAAGATAAAGTCATGTGTTCACCCTTAGGGGTGAAAAATAAAATACTAATGCTCAACCCTATTCTACATTTTGATCCATCAAAGAAAATTATCCATGGATTGGATGATAGATTATATGATTTGAACTCATCCTAAAAAACTTTGGGGAGTGGAGTTAAATTTGGTAAAGGAGTCGTAGCCAATTGGTTGGTGATGGCTTGTCCTTTTATTGAATTTTAGGCAAAAAAAATTATATCAAACTATGTAAGCTGCATCATCCATTTTTATATGTAGATGGTTACGTGTGCTTTATTCATAAGGAACCTTAATGGATCTTATTCAATTCTGACATGAACCTCATTATTGAAAAAATAATGTTTTAGTTTCTGAGTAGAAAAAACCAAAGATAAACATATTTTTTTTATGGTTTTATATTTGCATTCATAATATATTAGTTTATGACTGATATAATATATTACACAATCGTTGTGATTATCATCAAATTATGCTAGAAGGGCCCTTAGGACCTCATGGGTGATCGATACGTAAAGAAATAATGTTTTATCAAGAATGTGAGGCTTAAGTACTAGTGTGTTTGATGAATAATATTTTATTTTATCAAAACTTTGTTTAAATACACCATCCCATATGAATTTTGTATTCTTTTTTAGCAAACAAGTGAAAGGGACTATTTTATCATCCAAATGGGCAATGAAATGCTAAAGAGCCTAAATTTGGACATGCCAACATTATAACTATTTGAGATTGGTTTGTGGTAGAATTTTTACTATATATTTTACCTTTTTTAGATCAAACTCAATGCCTCATTGAGAAATAATGTATCCTATGGGTTTTATAGAAGACACCCAAAAACACACTTTTTTGGATTTCATAAAACATTGAACTTACACAAGTGCTAAAATATTTTTCATAAATTAGTAGCATGGTCTTGGTGATGTTTGGATTTTACATGTAAATCATTAGCATAATATTCAATAGTTTTGTGTATAAAATCATGAAATATATGAGTGATGGCCCTTTGATATGTGGCTCATGTATTTTTAATCTAAAATTCATGACTGTATAATAAAATGAACCCAAAAGAGTGGTAATTGTGGGTTTTTATTGATTTATGGGGTTAATTTTGATTTGGTTATATCCTATGAATCCATTCATAAATTAAAATGTCTCATATCCAACTATATAATACACAATAATGTTAAAATTAGGTAATAGGAAATCATCTTTAAGATAATCCTTGTTTAAATCATGGTAATCAGTGTAACATTGAATGTCACCGTTGGTTTTTATGAAAAGAACAATGTTGGATACCTAGTTTGAATGTCCAATGGATCTCATAAAGTCAACATCTAAGAGATTTAAAATTTCATCTTTTACCAATAATATCACTTTAGGATGCATGTTTTGAATTTTTTTAGCTAGTTTTGCATCTAGGTATAATAATATGTTATGCATTTTCTCAATGGAACAATCCTAGGCATATTAGAATAAGGACAAGTAAATAGTTTATGAAAATTATGGAGTACCTATCGATAGGTTTTTCCTTCATCATCCTACATCATGGTTGTAAGTAAAACTGCTTAAGGGTCCTTATCTTTCCCAAAGTCATACTTGATTGTTTCTTCATTTAACAAAGTAGACTTGTCTATGATGAATGTTTTGGAAGGAATAGTATTTAATTCATTTTTTTGGACATTGGTATCATATTATTCATTGAATTAAGAATGAGCATAGGTAGCATGAGAAACCTATTCTATTATAGAAGGAAGGGAGATCCTCATATGCCCCCAAGTATTCTAGTAATGATTTATCATTAGAAAATGCATCTAGTGTCAAAAATTTTAGGGAAACATCCTCATTGATTAGATGATGGTTGACCAATTTTATCTTAATTTTGGAGTTATGCATATATTATATTGTGGCCTTTATAAAATAAATTATACTATGAGAGATATGTTTGTGTCTTTTAGATTTTTTTAGAAACAACCAAACCTTGTCAGTTTGTATTATTTGTAGGGAGAATAGGTTGAGATATTTCTTGTTCATGTTTACCTAAACCTTGTCCATTATACCCATATTTGAGTAAATATCAAGAACCAAAATTAGGATTATAGAATTGTGGTATAGTATTATTGGGTTGTTGTAACATTGCACAATGTTTGAAAGGATTAATATCCATTGGACATATGTAAATAAATCATTGATGACCAAATTTTAAGCATGCATGAAATGTAGAGTGAACCACATATATATCACATATACAAGGTCATCCTAACATAATTTTATAGCTCAAATAATTTTTCACAAAGTGGTAAATTTATGAGGAAGCATGGTAATATATAATTTTATTTACCCTAATACTTTTCTTGAAATATCATCAAATATGTTGATGCTCATACTATATGGTTTTAAGTTTGAAAGTCGAATACCAATTCAATAAATAAAGGATATGTTGAAAATTTTGAGTCCTCAACCATTGTCCACAAGAACTCATTTTATCATTTTTTTGAAAATGCACACATGGATGTAGAGTGACAAACAACTATTTATAAGATATTGAGGTGATAAATATTCCTTTTAAAAAGATATATTATGTTTAGTTCATTTTATGGAATATAAAACAAAAGCCATTTATGGTGGTTCAACATTATGACTAAGGTCATATGTAATGAATCCAAAAGTATATCCTTATAATTGTTTGAATGGTGTAGTAAGCCCAAGAGTGAGGTTTTTAAATTATTATCCTTGGATTGGGTGGTGGCATGAAATAGGTAGGATGATCATTTCATGCACTCCCTTTGGCACTTTGTAGTGATAGGAAAAATATCATTGTAAACATTAGAATAAGAATTATGTAGGAATGTAGGTTTTGAATCCCTTATAGATTAGATGCATTTAATCAGGAAACTAATGTATCAAACCATATCAACTATAATTTATTAGAGCTCTCTCAAAACTCAGAAGCAAAGATTACTGTGGGTGATGGATTATAATGGGAGACTTTAATGTTCCTCTCTATGATTATGAGAAAATGGGTGGTAACACTATTCAAATGGAAGGGAGATTTGATCTCATGGAGTTTATAAGTAAAGAAGGTTTAATGGATGTGGAGCTGCAAGGAATTCAGTATACCTAGAGCAATAAGAGACTGGACAAGGAATGTATACAGGCCAAGCTTGATAGGGCTCTCATTTCCCCAGACTGGATAAAAGACTGTACTTGTAAGCTGGAAGCATGCCACAGAATAGGCTCGGATCATTTCCCTCTTATTCTCATAGTGGTCAAATTGAATCAAAAAAAGAATCACCCGTTCAGATTTGAAAAGATGTGGTTGCAGCATCCACAGTTCAAAAGCAAAATAAAGGAGTGGTGGAATATTCCTATTGAGGGAACAACACTCTTCAGAGTTGCCTCCAAACTCAAAAATGTTAAAAAGGAAGTTAAGAAATGGAATAAGGACTGCTTTGGAAATATTTTTGAGAAAAAGAAGACCATCAAGGAGAATATCAGTAGAATTCAGGAAAAAATCTAGCAAAATGGATATACCTCAGAATCCCATAGAGAAGAAAGTGAACAATTGGTACAATATCAAGACATTATAACAAATGAGGAAACCTTTTGGAGACAAAGATCAAGGGTGAAATGGTTGAAATAAGGAGATAAAAATACTAAGTTTTTCAATATCTCCACTTTGAAACACAGAGTGAAAACACATATTCATCATTTGATAAAAGGAGATCAGAAGATAACAGAGGAAAAGGAAATAAAGGAGGAATTGATCTCATTTTTCTCTTCCCTGATGAAGGCTGATAGAAACATTAACTTGAAAAGCCAACTGATATCCTACAAGTGATTCCTCCATTGATCTCGAAGGAGCAAAATAATATGTTATGTTCTATACCTAAGGAGGAGGAGATATTCAAAGCTGTTAGATCTTTAGGAGGAGAAAAAGCACCTGGACCAGATGGTTTCCCCATGTTTTTTTTTCAAAAGCTCTGGAAACTTATAGGTAAGGATGTCAGCAATGTGGTGAAGGAGTTCTTTGGAGCAAAACAGATGCTGAAGGAAGTTAATGCCACTTTTCTGTGCCTTATTTTGAAGAAGGCTGGAGTGGAATGCCCTGATCAGTTCAGACCAATTAGTTTGTGCAACTCTTTCTATAAGATAATTTCCAAAGTTCTAACGACCAGACTAATTCAAGTGATCCCTTCGTTAATAGCTAATCAGCAAAATGGATTCATTCTAGGCAGACAAATCCTCAACTCAGTTATAATGGCGCATGAGAATATTCATTCACTATTCAGCTCTAACACAGAGGGGTTCCTAATGAAAGTGGATATAGCTAAAGCATATGACAGGGTGGATTGGCTATTCCTTTCAAAAAACCTTATTGCCTTTGGCTTTGAACAAAGAGTGGTTGATATAATCAAGCAGCTGATAACTACTACTTCTATAGCTGTGTTGGTAAATGGGAGTTCGTCTCATTTTTTCAATCCGTCTAGGGGATTAAGAGAAGGACCCTATCTCCCCTATTCTATTTATTATCATGGCCGATAGTATGGGGCGATACCTTGGGGACTTAGTTTGTAGAGGATTATTTAAAGGTCTGAAACCCTCTTCGCATCCTTTAATATGCTCCCATGGTCAATTTGTGGATGATACTATTTTCATGGGACAGTCTGAAGTCACAGAAGCTAGAACTCTAAAGGAAGCTATAAATCTATATTCCTCTGCCTCTAGACAGCTGATTAACTGGAACAAAAGTGTGGTATTCTTTACCAATACCCCAGTTTATAGACAGAACAAAATAGCAAGAACCTTAGAATGCTCCATAGGTTCTTTTCCTTCCACTTACCTTGGTCTCCCTTTAGGGTTGAAAGCTCCTGAAGCTTTTTGGGAAGGACTTATTAACAAATTTAGCAAGAAATTGGTGGGATGGAAAGGCAGTCTTCTAAGCCAAGGTGGAAAGCTCACACTCCTCAAAGCAAGTCTTCAAAGCATACCTACATATGCTTTGAGTCTTTTCAAAATCCCCACTAAATTTGTTGAAGCTATAGAAAAAATCCAGAGAAACTTTCTTTGGTTAGGTACTGAGGAGAAAAGGAGAATGCCTCTTATAGCATGGGATAACATTTGCAAACCTGTCAGGGATGGTGGACTTGGTATAAGGAAAATTAGAAGTATGAACACAGCCCTCTTAGCTAAACAGGGGTGGAGGGTTTATCAGGAAAATAAAGAATGGAGTAAAATTTGGAAGCATAAGTACTTATTAAAGGCAAAGTCACTCCCTGAATTCTTTACCACACCGGAAATTTCTCATCCTTATGCCATATGGCGGGCAGTCCAGGGAACAAAACATGTTTTAGAAGAAGGAAGTTCATGGAAAGTTGGCAATGGTAAAAAGGTGAAGTTCTGGGAAGATATTTGGTTAAGAGGAAAACCGTTACAGGAAGAAATCCAAGATAAAGATGTGATAGATAGATGCAAGCAAAGAGTGGGAATAATAGTTAATCAATATTGACAGAATAACTCTTGGGTAAACCTCACTGACTATGATCAAGATCTCAAGGATATTCAATTATCCCTAAATGATATATCTCTATATCCTAACCAAGAAGATAGAATTGTTTGGCACAATGAGCCAAGTGGATAGTTTAAAGTTTCATCCATTTTCTCCTCTAAGGGAAATGGTAGCAAACCATTATGGATGAGAGCCTAGATTAAGGGGCTCATCCCTAAAATCAAATTCTTTTTCTGGACCCTTCTCCAAAACAAAATATTGACTCTGGATAATTTATAGAAACGTGGAATTAATATTGTAAACAGGTGTATTCTTTGTAAAAAAGACCTTGAGGATAGAGATCATCTGTTCATGAATTGTTCCTTCACTCAGCTTGTTTGGAAGGAGATTCTCAATTTATGGGGCATTACATGGATTCACCACAAAAATGTGGAATTATCTCTCAAAAGCTAGTACTGCCCTTCAAAGAATCCCGAAGTCCTTTTTTTATGGAAAATAACTCTTCACCATATTTGGTGGGGAATATGGAAGGAAAGAAATAACTGAGTCTTTAGAAATAAAGAACTTCCTGGATGGGTGGTTGGATAGAACATCATTAGAGCTTTAAAGGAGAATTTTTTATTATAAAATAATCCAAGCTCTACCCTCCAAGTGGATAATCCCTTGAGGATGGATAATCCTATTGGTAAACTTGATAAACCCAGATCTGGAGTAACATGGAATGTTCCTCCTCAAGGATGGATTAAAGGAAACTTTGATGGTGTTGCCAAAGGGAACCCAGGGAATGCAGGTTGTGGTGGAGTCTTGAGAAACGATATGGGAATGGTAATTGATGTTGTTGCAATCCCCATTGGTAAATTGAATTGCCACATTACTGAAGCTACAGCTACCCTTCAGACCCTCAAATTAGTTGTGGACTCAGGATATCCCAAATTATGGCTTGAAGGGGACTCTTTGAATATTATAAATATTCTTAATAATAGAAATATTGTGTCTTGGACCATAGAGGATAAGGTAATGGAGATGAAAACATTATTAAATAAATTTGAAGAAGTGATTATAACCCACACCTTTCGTGAAGCCAATGGTGTTGTAGATTGGCTAGCTAATTGTGCAGTCTGGGAAGGTCAAACAGTGAGGTGGCATGAAACATTAGAAAAGAACGTGGAATTGAGGGCGCTCATTCTTCATGATGCAACCCATGTAAAGGAAGGAAATATTGGAGAGTAATAAATATATAATGAGTAGGAGGAGTGGCAGCGCGGGGAAAGGAAAATAATAATTAAAGAGGAAGGCCCTCAAGAGTGAGACACAGATCCTAAAAAAGCACAAATAAAGCTGACTTTCCAATCAATTTGGTAGCAGGTGGGTTCATTGTAAAAACCATAGCAACTGGGATTCAAAGAAAATGAGTATGGCACGCGAAAGGAAGGGAGAACCCCGAAAACAAGAACCCAAGAGCTGTGATGAATGGAGAGAGAAACAAGAAGTCTGGAGAATTCTGCAGAAAGGAAAAGTTGTGAGCTACATGGAAAGACTCCATGGATCAAAGCCACATATCACTACGGCTTTTTTCAAAAATTGGTCTGATGAAAGGGTCACCCTGCATGGTATCACAGTGAACTTAATAGAGGATTTTATAGCTGAGGTTACAAGGCTGCCTACGGATGGACTCAAATTTTCCAAGCAGACAAGCATCTCGAATGAGGCCTTTTGTAAGTTCCCCAAAACAGATGAGGAAGAATAGAAGCTGGTCAAGAATGGGGATTTCTATGAATTGGATCAGATAAAAGGGATATGGAGGGATGTCTTAAGCTACATAAGGGAGTACTTCATCCTGGATGGAAGAAGCAAGCACGTGCACAAGTTCCATTTTGTCTTCCTTAACCACTTCAAGCACAAGGTTAGTTTGTATTTTCCCTTTTATCTTCGCTTCTCCTTGGTCTAAAGTTTATATGCTCATAGGAAAAAGGAAACGTGCCCTATCCTACATGAAGGCCTTATTCTACTTATCAAAGGCTAATTCAAGAATAGTGCAATGGTAAAGCACCCCAAACAGCAGAAAATTAAGGTGTCAGGGAATAGAAAGAGTGAAAGTGTAAACGGGAAAGGCAAAATAAAGCTCCCTAGTGCTAAAAAGCAAAATGTAGAAGAAGATACAGAACGGGAGAGAATTGAAAACCCCAGGGAGGAAAACTTGGAAGAAGAAGAAGGAACTGAAAGCTAGGATACAAACTCTAATGAGGATAAATAATGTTCTGAGAAGAATGAAAAAGATGATGTCAACATAGAGGAGGATTTTGCAAACAAAACTGTAGATATGGAGGAAAACCAGAAAGTGTCGGAGGATGAATTTGTCCAGGATGACCTTGTTGAGGACCCAACTTCAAAGAATGAAAAGGAAACTTCAGGTCAGGATGATAATCAAGATACGGATATGGAAATTCAAACTGGAATTAAAGAGCGGGAACAAAAGAGTTGAGAGGATATCTTTGAAGAAGCCAGGAACAGTCCCAATAAAAATTCTAAGGAATGGAGAGGGAAAAAACAGAATGATGAAACACGCACACTTATGGCTTGGGTTAATTGTAAAGCAGAGGCATCATCCCAATTTGATTCTTGGATGTGTAGGGAGATTATGGATCTCAAGAGGAAAGTGGAAACTATGGAAGATTCCCTGAAAGTTGTTTGGAACAAAATAAACAATATGGAAAATTAGATAAGGGAGATCCTAGTCAAGCTCAAAGCCTATGAAAATAACCTCCAAGAACTTATTAAGGACAACAGAACGAAAATGGAGGAAGTTACATCCAATATTTGTGCTACTACTATCAATATAGGTAAAAGAGCCAATGAGGAGACCAAAGCCCTGGAGGGACCCAGCAAAAGGATGAGACAAAGTTCTAGAAAGAAGGTTACACAAAAAGGAGCTATGTAGGCGGCAACCACTGCCCAGGATACTATTATGAAAGGAAAAGAAACTATGAAAATGATATTGGAACTAGATGAATAATCTAGTTCTTCTAGTTGGTTTAGTAACTGGTCCTATTTTTTGTTTTCTTTCTGTAATCCTTTGCCTTTGGTGATACCAGATCTCTGTTTAATCTGGGTTTTGACCGAAAGTCTTTCTGGTGGTTTCAGGTCCATTTAAAACCTATTTTTGCTACTTCCTTGTAGTAGTTTTTAGGCTTTGCCTATGGTCTTGGATGATCTTTCTTTCTTTCTTTGTAACAGGGTTTTGGGGCCCCTTCAAAACTTGCTTTTACCTCAATCTAAAACTATAATTTATTAGATCATGAAATAATTTATAGAGATGTCCAAGGTAAACATGATTAAAAAATTATAGAAATTAGTGTTAGAGGTAAAATCACTGATAGGGGGTGAATTATTTATTCAAGTAATTAAATTCTAATAGCAAAACATCAAACTCTCAAACGATCAATATAAGCACTCATGAAGCACATAAAATAATTATTGCAATGAACAAGGAAACTATGCAAGATCAAGGCACATAACATATGAATTTGTGGGAAAAACACATGGGGGATAAAACCCACTCTCAAATATATAAAAAATTGGACCATAGTCCTATAAATAATTCACAAATAAGAGACTTTAGTGAAGTACCCAATTCATAAGAAAGACCAACCCCTACACATGAACAAACACCCACTTATCCTAGATATTGAGCACCCGCACAAAAAATTATGATGTAGACACATCTAAATATTTTATATAATTTAAATATTATGGATAAACATTGAATATAAACTCTCTTCAACCCTTTGTACTCTCTCAAGCCTTCACACACAAGTAATGTATCCAAAACAACCTTTTGGATCACTCTACACCTCTTCGCTCATCCTCAATATTCAAACCTAAAATAACAATACTAAAACATCATAAATATGACCTATAGTTAATATACATATCTATAACACTACTCTGATCTTCAAAATATCCACCAATAATGGTCACCATTCTCTATACTTCGCATATCAACTCTAGAAACCTTCATCTTTGTTTATGCCCTTTATAAAGCATTTATGATCATCACCTTCTTAGTCGGGCATAAGACTTACCTTAACCATTAAGGATTTTATAAAAATTATAAGAGGATAAATTTAATCTTATATCACCCTTAAGCACCAAGACCTTTCAATTAGGCCTAAGAAGCCCTTATACGTCCATAGATATCTATTCATCCTGTTAGCACTCTAGCAAGAAAAACAAGGAACATAAGAATACTTAAAATCACATAAGACATTTTCATATGATCCGTAAGACACCATAAATTTATGAAATTCATCACTACACACCTCTACATATGCAAAACTTATCAATTATTTTCTTTGTACATGAAAACACCATGAATGAACCAAAAGTCAAATCGTAAGCAATTGTTTATACTAAAGATGGATTGCTCAAACATAAAAAATCCATAAAAATGATCCTCATAAAGTATAATAAACTCTCAAATAGATAAATTACCTTTAAGCATCCAAATACTATCAATAAAAACTCAAACATCCTTCTCAGGTCATTTTCAAAAGAAGGTCAGACGCTCAGTCAACTTTGGACCACAATAAATGTAGGTGTATGACTATTCATACCTCCAAACCATTTTTCCTGGATTGACCTTGAATTTATATAACACTTTTATTTTTATACCACCATAAAATTCATCCAACATGAAAATTTATAACAAAATAATGCAAATTAGTTTTCCTTTGTAAATTCAAATATATGAATTCCAATGGTGGCTTGTTAATGCAAATTTGACGATGGAAACTAGTGAAATCTACCTAGAAGACCAAATTTGCACTACCATAACTTTTTATTACATAAATTCAAGACCTAAAATTTGAAACACATTATATAGGAACTAATATTAAAAAAACCATATGACCACTTTCTTCTAACACCTTCACACATGCGAATGCTAATGTCATCAATCTGCTTATGTAGGAAGTTCTACCAAGATGATTAGGAGAACCTAGACCTTCACATGACAATTATAATGAATTAATTTCACTTTAAAAAGTATACCTAAAAGTATTTACCCTTATTATGACCCATAAAACATGATAAATACATCACCAACACTGATCATCTTGCCTAACCAAGCAAACACAATAGGGTCCATGCATGATCACTAAGGCACACTTTGTCATTGAGAACCATGCATACATATTTACACATGAAAACTTCTGGAAACATTAGGGACATAATTTAAAACACCTTAAAATATCCCCTTTTTCAATTATGTCAACACATGTAAATATTTTCAAAGCCAACAACAAATCTTATGTATATACTCTTTTCCCTCTTCAAACACTTTCTCCCCCTTTGACACAATCACAAAGTGGGCTTACTTTCTGATCTTTAGTACCTATAATTTTTTTAAAATCCAACATAAATAAGGTATATTATTATATATATGATATGAACTCCCCCTATCACTATGCATACCATTCCTTACCATGACTACCTCAAGCCTGCTTATTGACAACACTCTTCTTTGACCATGTACCATTATATGAACAAGATATGAAAAATCTGAAGAAAATAGGAGTGATCACACCTTGAGAAAACTTATATGGAATCCACCTAAGTAACCTAGGATTATGCACCTATTGATCACCTTCAGACCATCTCTACCCATGAAGAAACTTCTCAGTTGCCTTTAAATTTTATCTCATAAGTCAACTCCATGATCACCAATAGATGTTCAATCCATAATTAAAACATGAAATGTGATAAAAATATATTTAAAAAACACATATGATAAAAATAATAATTTTATTTTTTGGATAAAATGACCAAAAGGTTCATTTGACTCACCCAACCTTGTCTAGAGGCTTAGTTGCCCTTTATAAACCTTGAAGAGCCCATAACTTTTTATGTATGCACCCTAATGACTTGAAATTTCATATCTAGAGTAAAATCATATCCCCCTCATGCATGCCAATAATTATCATCCAAATCTTCCTCTAAAGGATAGCTCTTTCATAAATTGACCTGCTAATTAGCCCTCTATTTGCATAAAAGTCAAACCATAGGTCAACTTATACACTTCTAGATGACTTTAAAGAACTTTTTGAGTACCCATTTTTCCATTTTAATATATTATGCAACCTTATATATCAAATCATTTGGTAAGCTTACAAACACATTTGGTGCAAAAACCTAAGGCATCAAGAAGACACAAGGTTAACTCACCACCTTACGATCAATACCAATACCTCAAACTTCTCTCAGGTAAATAATAAACACTTATAGGCTAATTTTTGAGGTCTAAATCCTTTGGGAATCCATATAACCATGAAATGGTTTTTGACCTGCTAGACCTTAAGCAAAGAATCTCATACCTGAGAACCTTCAAAAAAATTCAACTTGCCCTAAAAATAACTTCAAACCTTAAAACCACATAGATCACACCTATATGAGGTCAAGACACCTTTTTATACCATAAAGTCACTTTTATTTCTCACTAATATTCATTTGACACCTAGAACCAGTCAAACTTTGTATGCAGACCCTATGTGCACAACAATCACTATGCCTAAACACCTTATAATGATCATGGAAGCCTTTTGACATCTACTCAATAACCTTTTCACATATACACATCAAATCCAATTATCTTATACCATTGGTTAGCTTTATAGACCTTAAATTCATCAATTTTTCAAGATGAACACACACTAGGTAGTGAATACTGAGCAAAATGGTCAAACTAAACAAATGATCACGAATAACTCTTTTGACTATATGAGTAAATATAAACCCATGGAATACACTTTTACAAGTCATCTCCACATTCCATATCCACCTTACCTTAATTATTCGTTATTTTAACTTCTAAACCAATCATAAAAAATTGACTAAAACATGCTTTTAGGACCAATGTCCCTGAACAAATTTCTTGAAGCTTTTCATCAAAAACCTATGAAACAAGCTCATGAACTTATTTATAACCCTTAAACAATGAAATTATATGATCAATATAAATCTTGGTAACATAATATGATATATTCTATACCAAAATGTCATTTTTCTTAAGAACCAAATAATAACTTTACACTTAAAACATACACACTTGCTTCTACATATGAAATATGTCTCCTAAAAATCATAGGTAGAGACAAAAATTTATAATAGAGGGACTAAAGGTCAAAAAAATCAAGAGACTCCCACATCTCCATGCTCTCACTTGACTTGTAGTCTTACCTCATCATTAAATTGACTTTGACTAGGTTCTTAATTACATTATTACCTTTTAACTCAGAATCTTGCTAGATTTTCTTGTCCCCTTGGGAAGATAAGTATTGATATTTAAAAATTTAATTTTTAAATTATTATATCATGAAAATAAATCCATTTAACCTATTTTTCATTCACCTCTTTGTGTCTCCATTCATTATGGCTTATTTTATTCATGTTAGAACTAATTTTCTTTGAAGTTGAGTTCTAACCATTCTTGCAGAACCTTGCTATATGACCACTCTATTGATACTTGAAAAACATGAATTTTATTTGATTTTTCATACCTTTTGTATGGGTTACATGATAATTCTTTTAAGTTTTATTATCCCATTTATGTACTTGATCATTTGGTCTCTTGATGAAGGCATTGCAAAATCTTACAATATGACCAATCCTTTAACATCTGTAGCATAAGATGTCATGATTTCCTTGTGGACCTATTGACTATCTTGAGTGATGTTATTATTTATCCTTGTCATTTTGATGCTCATAATTCCATGTAAATTTATTAATATGATCTATTATTTTGCAATCAATGATCCCATATCAAAATTGATGACAAGAATAACAATAACCATTAAAGGAATTATCATACCTTAATGAATTAGGTTGTTTTTTTAATTTAGAATGTTGTATATTTTTAAGTTTTCCTTCTTATTCATACTGGCATTAATTTTTCTCTTTACTAGTACTCTCCTTAGAATGATTAGTTTCTTGATCTGTCATCACTGTCTTCTCAATCTTTTTATCCTTTTGAACATCTTCATTGAAACCTAAGCCTGAATTATCATTTGAGACATTTTGATTACTCAATAGGTAATTAATATCATCTATAATTGTCTTAAATTTTTGATATGTTTCAAGGTTTCTCATAGCTTGATCTAGTTTCATTTGTAAAGACTCCATCTCTGATTTATATTTAACACAATCTTCATCCTTACTCTTTATCTCTTTAGCAAGTGTATAAACCTGAGTTTCAAGATGTTGAGTGATCTCATCATGATCTTTAACTTAATTTCTCAACCTTTCTTTGAATAGCCCAATTTTCTCCTCATATATTTTGATCAAGGATGCTTGATTTCTTTTCTTGCCTTGTAGAAACTTCAAATCTTTCAAGGTATTGAAATATTTATCTCCAAGAGTGAATTTATCATATTCTTCCTTTGAGATATTTCCACTAAAAATATCTCTAACGAAATAAAATTCACCTTCATAATCCCTAAGATCCATGAATAGTGTTTCCTTATCCTCATCATGTGATGAATCATCACTATCTGATGTGTTTCCTTCTTCAGCAGATGAGTTACTATCTTCTTCATGGTAAAGACTTTTACTACCTTTGTATGACTCCTTATTACCATTTATCCTATCGAATAACTTTATGTACTTTCTAGGACCCTTAGTTTTCTTGTGATCATCCTCATAATATTCCTTATGAGTTTCCTTATGTTTATACTTGACTCTATCTGGGAGATTAACTAAAAAATGACCAACTTTTCCACATGAAAAACATTTAAAAGGAAGTTTCCTTCATATTTACCGGATCCTACATTCAATTTTCTTGTAACCATGGATTCAAGTTGATCTTCATTAAGATCAAAGTGTTCAATACTTAACTTGTTCTTCTTACCTTTTGTCTCCTTGATCATCTTGAAGGATACTTTCTTCTCTGGTGGTTTTTCCTCATTGAATATCATCTCATGGGAAGTAAGGATGCCATGCAATTCATCCATATTCATCTTGGTGAGATCATGAGTCCCTTCTATAGATACAATATTTGAATCAAACTTGAGGGTGAGAGAACTTAATAATTTATATACAATAGTAGTTTCTTCAATCTCCTCTCTAAGACCTTTGATAATGTTTACCACCTCATCAAACCTTATAATATAAGATGCTATATTATCTTCTTGATTCATTTTGAGGCCCTTAAATTGTCTTCAGTAGGTCTTTAATTTACCCAAATTAACATTTGAATATCCTTCATATATGATCTATAATTTATCCCATATTTCCTTAGTAGATTTGTAATGGATTACCTTGGTGAACATATCCTCTAATGGGCCATGAATTATAGCATTCATAGATTTATATTTTTTCTCATTTAACTTCTTATTAGCTACACTATTTGAAGGAGTAATGGGTGTGGAATAACCATCCATAATATATTTCCAAATTTCAAATATTAGAGAAATGATGTAGGTCCTCATCCTTACACTCCAAAAAGCATAGTTGGATCCATTGAATAGTGGTGCTTGTTTAGTAGAGAAACTAGCTTGCATTTGATTACTACCTATTATACCTTTGATCACCTTCAAGTGCTTAAACTTACAAAAAAAAATTGGCTCTAATATTAATTTTTAGAGGTAAAATCACTAAGAGGGGGGTTTGAATCAGTGATGTAAGTAATTCAATTCCAATAAAAAAATTGCAATCTCTAAAACCAATCAATATAAGTACTCATGAAGCACATAAACTAATTTTATAATGAATAAGGAAACTATGCAAGATCAAGGCACATAACACATGAATTATGTGGTAAACCCTCATGGGAGATAAAAACCACTCTCAAGTCTAAAAATAAGTGGACTATAGTCCTATAATGAATTCAAAAATAAGAGACTTTAGTAAAGCATCCACTTCACAATGAGCAACAACCCCTAAACATGAACAAACACCCATTTGTCCTAAATTTTGATCACCCACATAACACCTGATATCAACACCTATATAGATTTTATTACCTTTAAATATTATGGATAAATAGTTGATATCAACTCTCTTCAACCCTTCATACTCCCTCAAGCCTTCACACATAAGGAATGTATCCAAAATAACCTTTTGAATCACTCTAAACCTCTTAGATCATCTTAAATATTCAAACATGAAAGAATACTATTACAACATCATAAATATGACTTATAGGTCACAAAAATATCTCTCATACTTCTATACTCTTCAATATATCCACCAATCATGCTCACCCTTTCCTATACTTCACATATCAACTCTAGAAACCTTGATCTTTATTTATGCCCTTTATAGAGCCTTCATGATCATCACTTTATTGGTCAATCATAATACTTAACTTAACCCTTAATTATTATATCACACTTATAATAGGATATTCATCTACATAGGTCATACATATATTTGATATATCACCCTTAAACACTAACACCTTTCAATTAATCATAAGAAGCCCTTATAGGTCTATGAAGACCTATTCATTCTATTAGCACTTCATAAATAAAAATAAGGAACACAAGACCAATTTAAAGCAAATATGTCATTTAAATATGACCATTAAGACACTCTCAAGTGATTACATTCACCACTACACACATCTACATATGCAAAACTTATTAATTATTTGCTTTGTACATTAAAACACCATGAATGAATCATATGTCAACTTGTAAGCAATTATTCCTACTAAATATGGATTGGTAAAACATCCATAATAAATA
The DNA here is from genome assembly GCA_037957365.1 of Torreya grandis. NCBI lineage: Eukaryota > Viridiplantae > Streptophyta > Pinopsida > Cupressales > Taxaceae > Torreya > Torreya grandis. Next base: position 1,907,292 of record JARHVA010003076.1, on the reverse strand, counting down.
TATATGATCCTTATGGAGTCTAAAATACTATCCAATGGATAATTTACCTTGGAACATCTAAATACTATCAAGAAAAACTCAAACATCCTTTGTTCATTTGTAGAAGGTCAAATCCTTAGTCAACCTTGGACCGCAATAATTGTAGGTGTATGACCACTCAAACCTCAAAATAAAATTCCCTAGATTTACATTGAAGTTATATACCACATTTATTTTTATACCACTATCAAATTCATCCAAAATCAAAAGTTATAACTAGAATAATTTAGACTAGTTTTCCTTTGTAAATTCAAATATTTAAATTCCAACTGTCACTTTTTAATGCAAATTTGACTATGGAAACTAGTGAAATTAACTTAAGAGACCAAATTTGAACTACCATAACATTTTATATAAATCATTTCAAGACCTAAAATTTTAAACACATAATCTAGGCACAAATATGAACAAACCCATGTGACCACTTTCTTTTGACACCTTCACACATATGAATTATGATGTCATCAATCTACCTACTCAAGAAGTTCTGCCAAGGTGACTAAGAGAACCTAGACCTTAATAAGAATATTTTAATGAGTTAATTTCACTTTCACAAGTACACCAATCACTCTTTACCCCTCATATTTCCCCATAAACATGATCAATACATCATCAACACTCATCATCTTGCCTAACCAAGCAAATACAACATGGTCCATACTTGATCACTAAGGCACACTTTGTCATTGAGAACCATGCATAAATTTTAACTCATGGATGATCTTTTAAAACTTAGGTAAATCATTTAAAACAACTCAAAAATTAAAGATCATTAATAAAAAAATTAGAAAACCCTAATTTGTCCTAGGTTTTATTGTTCAAAGATCAGGTTCACCAAATGTTTACCCCTAAAATGGATCTAGGAATCCTAACTAGTTGTTAATATGGTTAATAATATAGAAATTATAATGCACAAGGGTGAAAATTAGATCTAAAACATGCCAATTAGGTGCTAAACTCAAATATAAACATACACTATATTTATTATGCCAAGAATTGGTTAAATATAGAAAGTAAAACAAAATTATGCATGGAAATGGCAAATAACTATTATAATTAGTTTTTTATGATGATAACAAATTATTGATTCTAGAATAGATAGAAAATAATCTAGAAGATGATTCTAGAATATTCATCAGATTCTAGATCTAACACTTCCAGAGTTATAGACACTAACATTAGCCTAGGATAGTTGCATTGATGATAATGTCTATATTTGATTTAAGTATCATATATGGAATACATTATAGAAAAGGATATGACCACCTAGATGCTTCTAGGTTTGAATATACCTTTTCTCTTGTGCATTGAAATCTTGGTCATGGACTCTTGCTCCTCATGAATTTATAAAACCCTAGTTCTTCATCTTCATGGTGACCTTGGGGAAAAATGGGTTAGTGGGAACATAGTTTTGAGTGGAACCCAAATACTTATATGTTAGTGATCACTACCTACATATCCAGTACTTTAAATAGGGCCTCATATTGATGTAGTTCTCCCTTATATGTTGGCTTGTATGTGAATCATATACTATGTGCAAAGCAAGTACAATAACGACCTAGATTGTAACTTAGAAAATTAGGATCTTGGGATACTCATTTAGTAATTTAGGCTTATATATGTGTTTTACATATTAATGGTATGGAAATAAGGAATTTTTGTTCAATTTAATGATTTATAGAGTGCTTTTGATAAATTGTCTTGGTCTTTCTTAGTCTTTTTATATGTGAGGAATAAAATAGGGTTAATATTATATTTATATCAATCCCTTTGTAAAAGTAAATTGCATTAAATAACTTAGGATAACCATTATGATACATTTAATTTTAAAATTATATGAATTTAGGGAATTAGATAGTTACATTAGGTTAGGACACTAACATTGATGATAGTGTTTATCCCAAACATTAGTGTCTAGTGATCAAGGAAGTAGGTACAAGTTCAGAACTTATAGAGATGTAAGATAATTACATTTTAATAATTTTTGGAGAGATATAAGGCTTGGGTCATCAACATAATACTAGTTATACTAAGATATATAGGCTAAGGGGCATAAGGTAAGGTAGATATGAGATGTGCAGAAGTAAGAGAAGGTCTAAAATTGAGAGGAATAGCCAAGGTCTAAGTTTGTCAATTATATAATATTGAAGCACTATCTAATATGTAAATATCATATATAACAATATTCATAGTGATGAATATGAATATTTTCATTTACCTCATGTTTTTTGTAACTTTTTCATGAATAGTGAACAAAAAAGTGAAATTGAATTTCTCTCATGTAATGAAGATTCATGTAATAAAAATCAACATAATATTCATGATGTGTCAAATAAAATCATATGAAATGATTATTTACATAATAATTACATAAAACTTCATTTAATATGTATATAACATTAGAATACTTATAAGAGCTAAAACAACAAAGTGATTAGACATTTTGAGATTATGTTGTTAGGTACAAGGATGAATTATCTTCTTTGACATATATACCCTTAGATTTGGATGCATAATTCATATTTTTTAAGGGTATTATTTCTCCATTAAAATAAATATATTTGTGTCAATCTTAAACTTCATTTTATTACCTATATATATATATGTACACTAGTATGCATATGATATCATGAATGATAACACAAAATTACAAACATATTTATTAAAATTAAAAGGTGTTGTTAACCATTATTACAAAGAAAAGAAAAAAATTAAAGAGATTAAAAATTATGTTAAAATTATGCATGGTAAAGATTAAATAATGAAATTACTTCATATAGGGAAGGAATTGACATGTCAAGTATCTCCTACAACTAACACATCTACTTCTAAAGAGAAATAACCACTTTAGTTTGATCATAATAAGGATTGACCACATGATATAATAAATATATTTTTGGACAAATGGTTGATTAGTCTTCTTCCATAATATTTTCATCCACCACACATATTGGAAAACATAAATTGAAATCCTTTTTAAAATTATCATGGAATTAATAGACATCATAACAATGATTTATGTGTTACAACACAAGTTTACATAATTGGTAGATATAAGGGTTATTACATTTTAAAAACATTAAGCCAAATATTTTTATTATACTTATTCCATAGTTTACTCTTACAAAGCCAAAACATCCCATGACACTCCTCACATAGATCTAATGCTTTATTAAACTATGCTAAAACAACCCTTTAGAAGAAGTCCTTCCCCTAAGACACTCTACTATGATATTTTCCATACCGATCCTATCAAGGATTCATTGGTTTATAAATATCTTAGAGATTCACCAAGGGGAATCATAAATTCAAAAAGTGTGTCCCACACTCATGCATCGACAACTATTTTCTCCACATAATGAGATGATATATTAGAACTAAATTAGAAAGAAAATATTCAATCTCAACATAATCATTATTGTCAAACATTTTTATATCTAACTAGATTTCATGGTTTATGATGATAACAATCAAATTTAATTCATAAAAAATATAAAATAACAAATATTAAAACCATAAATATATCAAATATATTAAAATTTGAGCAATAAAATATATAAATTATGCTAAAATACCAAGAGCACTACTCTCATATCTATATAAAAAATAAGACAAATTTTTATAATATATCAATCATATCTTGGGGACATATCCCTAGGTGTGTAATAATAATCACTATCATCATTTATGGACATAATCCCTCTCAACATGGAAGCTTCAACATCTAGTCTAGGATCTCAATAGTGAGACCACTATCACTACCTCATGTTGGGTCTTCTCAAGCTCATGATATAGGCCAACATACCTATTAATCAATGTTTACATAATGTCTATGGTATTCCTATTATCCTGAATCACCTCTCTAACTCTACACAAAAGTCATCTTACTTACGGGGAACTATATGGTGTGCAACCACATCCATGTTTAGATGATCAAAAATTGGTGTACATACACCAAAAATATTTGTAACATGCTCTAAATACTCATTGACTACAATGTCCATGGCACACTACATGTCAATGATTGGACAACATGGTCAATAATTATAAACCACTCCTTCTTTCTTATAATCAAAATAATCACATTATGAATTAGATATATCTCTCGGTGTAATCTACCATATACACTAAACTTAAATCATATAGAATTACTCTACTCAGATCCTATTATGATCTCTATCTCATTTAAAGGTTGTATACCTATATGATCACCTACAATTCTACCTCCACCTTTGTCAACATGTGATACACCATGAGGGTACAAAATAATAGGAAACAACAGTGGCCATTAAGAACTAGTTAACCATTATGTATATGTAGTTGTATACCTTACATCACCATCATCTACCAACATAACTAATTGGCCTATCTCCCTAGTTGGGATATGTGTTATGTCCAAAAAATTATGGTAAAATATATCATTTGGATTATGACTAGATCACATTATATATTTCCATGGATAGGGATATGAGGGAACTCCCTAATGAATCCCTAATTGACACAACATAGTCAAAATGAAAATTATCATAAAAACTAAGAAATCTATCTAGCAAGAACATATTGATATGAATCTATCATAGTTTTCACCCATCTTGAAGCCAACTATTAAAGTTCCTTTGAATATTATAGACAATATGTGTTAACATCAATCAGTCTAGTGTTACATGATACTCCCTAGAAAACTATACTTAATGATGTGGTGATACCCATCATGAAAAAAACATGTGGGTAGGCCCATCCAAATATACAAAAA
>JARHVA010003076.1:1802500-1897500 GCA_037957365.1 Torreya grandis | reverse complement strand
TTGATCACACTAGCCCTAACCTAGTTGTAAGTCTATATTTGGCCTAGTGCATGATGATAAACTAGATAACTACCATATACCTATAGTGGACTCCTACATCCTTAAACATATTAGGTTTTCATTTTTAACCCATATACCAAACATGGTAGCTTGTTTGGATTCTTTGAGCTATATTCAGGCATGCCCAGTGGGATATCTTATAAGGTTTCATTCTAGTTATAGCATGTTTAGATCTCTCCTAACCCATTTCCCATTGATATCCACAAGGCTTTGTTTTAGTCTATGTTTTCTATCCCTCTCTAGTTTTTTTTACCTTGATTTGGTTTTACATCCTTTTCCTTGTTGTTTCTCTAAAAGTTTGCCTCTTATTTTATTTTCCTAGTGTTTTTTGTTTCACTACCTGGATGTTTGACCTCTCAACTCTAGGATGTTATTCCCACTGCATTCATGGGTAATCCCTTAAGTTCACTATTAATAAAATTGAGAATGAAATATAATTGCATAGATCCTAGAGGATCCAAAATGTAAGCATGCCCCAATCTAGTGACCATGATCCTCTCATGTTCCCCACAAAATGACTTTGGTAAGTGTACAACCAATGGGCTCATTACCCTTTTCAGTAGTTTGAGCTTTACGCATGTGAGGATGCCTTCCCACATATTCATACCATTTTGAATTTACATGAAATGGGTGAGGATGACCCCATTTCATGTTTAACACCTGAAGAGCTACACGATCATTAAGGATTACTATAAACATATTCACATATATTTATAATACCAATCTAATCATAGGATTAGGTGGCATGTTGCCTGTAGAGACAACACCAATTCCCATTCCCATTCAAGTGTCTCAATTAATTCCTATTTTATTTCCCCACCTCCTTCCTAATAGGAGACTATATAATAGGAACCTGCTATCAACCCCATTAAGAGGAATCAACATTTGGAGATGGTTCAACATCCTCATCATGTTTAACCTATGGATCATAATCCATTTTTTATATTTTGGAGTAGTTATCTTTTTTCAAGGATGAGCTTGGCGAGTTTTAAGTTTTGTATATCAACCTCTTCTTTTTCCCCAAGTCCCTTTTGTATTTTTTCTATGTTTTTGTTTTCTTCCACTACTACCACATGGCAGCCCATTGCTCATTCAAATCAAAAAAGTTCTTGACTTCCCAAAGAGAAGTGCCAACCCTCCATATGGTATCTTAGTGCTCACCCAAAAGAGGTTTATTTTTGTTAGAATTTCAAGTAATGCCATTGGCCAATAGATAAATAGGTGGTTCCCACTGTGTAGTTACAATGGAAAAGAAGCAGAGCTCACCATGTGGCACTAGAACACTCCTCAAGAGCAAAGGTTTATTTTATCAAGGATCTAGATCACATGATTGCCCAATAAGGTTAGGAATGGATCCCACCATGTGGTTACACTAAGAGGAACACATATTTTCCACATGGTGCCCCTGTGGTAATTTTTTGCAAAGGAATGCTCAGCTTTCCTAGGGGTAGCATAGACTCACCATGTGGTGCCATGACACTCCTCAAGAGAAAAGTTTACTTTTTTCAAATCTAGGAGTTGCGCTATTAGATGAGAGAAATGGGGCCCCCTTTCTTAATAAGAATTTTAGAGGTAGTTTTGGAAGTAGACATGTGTCACCACCATATTTCTTATAAGCATTATGGGCATCATAAGGTGTTATATTTGTGCCATATCTAGGATTTTCAAAGATTGATTCTACTCATGAGCTAGAGTTGTATAGTCAGTTTCAACTACCTCATCATAAATATGAGTTCCTAGTACCAAGTATTACTTCCTTGAGAGGTATTTATGCCTATATAAGCAAATATTTTTCCTTTTGATGGGGATAAAAATTTTAGATAATTATTTACTATTAAAAAAACCATTATAACATTTATTTATAGAATATAAGTAGAAGTAGTTGTTATTTTCATTTCATGACCTTAGTAGGTGCCCCTCATAGGTAGGATTGAATATTGTATATTGTGCCTTTGAGGCCTTTTGTATTTTTTTATCCACCTAATGATAAAGAGGATGTGGTGTTATATATAAAATGTAATAGGATTTATTATTGTCTGTTGTTTATTTTCTATGCTTCTATAGTGTAGGATTTATTTAAGTTATAGGCATTAGACCATGCATATGATCTTTTAATCTATTTGTGATGTTCAAAGGTTGAATCTATTTTATGTAATTTTAGGAGTGAATACTTTAAAAATCTTGTGCATCACCTTAGTTAGTTTCTATTTTGACTTTTACTTACATTTATTCCTTACCCTTTTCCCAAATCAATTTTAAGAGATGGATTTTAAAACCCCAAAGGTCACTTTACAGATCACATTCAAGTCCCACATCTAGAAAGCTTCCCATAGAAGTTTGTTTTCCTAGAGTGGAGGTTTTAAGCATAAAAAATTATTTATTTTTTGGTATGCTCATTAGAACTCAACCTCTAGTCTATCTAATTATAATCTAGAGTTTATGAGCCACATGCCTGTTACAAGGTTACAAATAGTGAGGAACCTAAAGTTTTTACAACTAGCCTTGGTAGCTACAACTTGCGAAATGATTTTAGTATCTAACGTGACATAACAATCATAAAAATGGTGATCTAAAGACCACCAAGAAACTTTATATCATGGAGTAGTGGTATCCCACTCATTCCTCTAGTAGCCCCAACTACATGGGACCCTATTCCTTCTAATGACTTAAAGGCACTCATAGAGGAATATTTCAAAATCATGGTGGAACATATTCAAGATTTCTCCAATGTTTGTATTGTATACTATGTCACATAACATAATGTGGTCTTGAGGCTACTACCTACCACTTTCAAGGGGAAATCTCTTGATTAGTATGATCCTTACCTCCTAACCCCATCAACACCTAGGATGACTTGGGAAATAGTTTCTTTGAAAGATTCAATGAAAAAGAAGATTGGTCATCTCTTCTACGATAACTAATCATTATAAAAAGATCCCCATAAGAGGATATTATACATTTAAACATAGGTTAGATAAGACCTGGTAATGAATCTTGGTAACAACTTGACCACCTAGAGATATGGCTATTCTCTTCTACCTCAAGGCATTTAACTTGAATATAACAATTATGATTCAGTCCCTCAAAGAATAAACACTACTAGATGCCTATGAGTTGGTAGTTATAGTAGAGAATAATAAAATAGATGCCAAGAAGATTCCCCCTTGATTTTTGATGCCAATGATCTCATAAATGTCAATTTCTCTATAAGAAGAGGTACCAATCACCTCATAGACACTACCTTCCATGTATGTATATATGCCTACTCATGTGAGTATGTCCTCTTCATACTCACTATCTATAAATATGAATGACATGAAGAGAATCTTGTATAACTTCTCTAATGAGATCATAAATATCAAAGGGTAGCAAGCTATGCCCCTAAGACCTCCTTTCAAAATCTACTAGGAAAGAAGAGCACTATACTAGTTGAATTAGTACTAAGAAATGCAAAGGCCAAATCATTAGGTGTTAATTCACTAGGTGTGACCTACGAACTAAATTATCCTTGTCCCTAATCTTTTGTAAATGGTCATGCCTAGTTAATATAGATAATTAATCACTGGCCAAAACAATTTGGTAGATGATTCTAATTCATGGTGTTTCCCATGCAATGATATGCATATACCTCAAAACTACCCAAAAGGCAACCTGTAGTAGAAATTTATCAGGAAACAAAGGTAAGGAAATGATGCCTAATTCATCTTCCTATGGATACCAATCCTTAGGAGTTGAAAATGCTATCTTTTTGGCATAGATGTAGGGAATGTACTTAAAACTAGAAGAGGAAATAGCCCCAGAATATGCAATTTTATCTTGGGTAAAGGGTAAAGACATAGTTTATGCAAGTAGGATCCCCTCATTGAAGGATCCTAGAGTCCAATCAGACTACTTCACCTGATCCAAAAAGATATTGGATAAGACCCAAAAATATTTCACAATGCCTAAAGTGGCTATAAAAAAAGGCCCATGACCCTAACCACCACCTCTAGCATATCAAAAATGGCCCAAAATAACATAAAATATGCCAAAATATCTTGAGGTCTGACCACAAGGGTCATTTAATGTAGTAGATCAACTGAAGAAGGCTCTAGCTAATGTCTCCCTTTGGGATGTCTTATCTATTCCTAAGAAGAAATCTTTGATGAAAGAAGTATTAAAGGATCAAAAGAAACTCACATGGGTTATCCCAACCATAGAGCTAGGAAAAAATAAGGGAAATGAAGATAATAATAGTGCAAAATCTCATTTTCCATCAACATTCATCAATTTAGAGGTGGGGGTAAGTAAAACAAAACCTACCCCATTCGATTTAACTCTCAGTGTGGGGGAGAACCTACTACATAATTCCATGATTGACTCTGGTGGTAGCACCATAGTGATGACTAAATATATTGTAGATGCACTATAACTTCACTATGAACCTTTAAATAAAAAGGTGATGTAGTTAGATGTAAATAAGGTTTAGACCATAGGTATTATAAAATCTTTTCCCCTAACATTATACTCTTGCCCCAATATCATGGTCACCCAAGAAGTAGTAGTGATAGACATCCTAACAGTCTTTGGGATATTTATATCAAGAGATTTCACCACTAAGATACATGGATACTTGTATTTTTATTCATCTCACTTGGTCTTGAAGACAAAATATGGATCAAAATTGAAAGCTTTGTCTAAGCCATTTCATCTAGAACACATAGATAAGGCTCTGGTAAATTTTGAAGAAACACACATTTATATAAAAAGATATGTATCATGTAGAAATGATTAAAAAAGGAGTGGTAGACAATAAGATCCTAAAGGAAGAAGTCCTCATTAATAAATTTATTAGGAATGATCCTTTCATGAATTTTGATGCCACCAACCTTGGGACCTATGTAATCCATGATGTAGATCAAGCCATCCCTGAGGTCATGAAGAAAAAGGAGGATCAAACCAAATAACCTAATATCGAGTCCTACTTTTGGACTCTATATTTCAATGGAGTGAAATGAAAAACTAGCTTTAGAGATAGCATCTAATTAACATCTCCATCCAAAAAAGAGACCCTATAATCCTTTTGACTCTAATTTATTTACATGAACAATCAAGCTAAATATGAAATGTTAATCTATGACCTCAACCTCACTGAGCACATGAGTGTGAAGTAGATAAAAGTGATTGGTGATTATAAATTAGTGGTGATAAAATTAAGAGGGGTCATGGCTATGAATAATATTTGCATGATATCCTACCACCACCGAATATGGGATTTTATTGAATTATTTGAAGCATTTAATATTCAAGTCAATTTTAGGTCCATGAAAACATTATCAAATAAAATAGTAATGATTGACTCTTAGTTTGATCTAATGACTAATTTTTTCACCAATGAGAAATAAATACAAGTAATCATCAAGTGCACCATTCTAGATAATGACCAAAACTGGCAAGTGTTTGAAAGAGATACCCAAATCATTATGTTTCTTCAATAGCCATAAAAATTCATAGAGAAGTTATAGCCAAAGATCTAAGAATCATATGGGGATTAGATCATGTAGCTAAATTCCAAAAAAATTCTAAAGGGGATAATCACCTTAGAATCTATTTAATTTTGATGATACTAGGAATGAAAAATGAAAGTTTGTTGTAGATAAAAGTGACTACTCCAAGATCAATGTTAGAGGTGGAAGAAAACTTAAAGTAGGGAAAAAAATTTCACAAAAGGGTAAAGAATGATTGGTGTCTTCATGCAATAAATATGGAGTGATGGCCTAGACCTATGATGACCTAAAAGACTATGACCATGAGTTCATTTAGCATACCATTAATCTAGTTAAAGGCTTCAAGCCCATATGATAGAAGCAAAGGCTGGTAAACCCAAAAATTGAGTCTTTTATGGATCAAAATCTAAGGAAAATAATTAACTCAAGATTCATATACCCAATCAAGCATTCTACTTGGGTATCAAACCTAGTTCTAGTGAGAAATAAGAATGGAGAAATCCATCTGTGCGTGAAAATATGGGATTTAAATAGTGTCTCTAAAGGATCATTACCCACCACCTTCAATGGAGTAGATATTTTATATATTAGTAGGTGTGAAAATGTTTTCTTTATTGGATGGATTCTCTGGATATAACCTGGTATGGGTCAATAAAGAGGTCCAACATAAAACCACCTTTACCACAAAGTGGAAAACCTTCGCATATACAAAGATGCCTTTCATCCTCTCTAATGTAGGGGATACCTTCCAAAGAGTAATGTACATAAAATTTCAATGCCTAATCAACAAAATCATCATTATCTATTTGGATGATCTCATAGTATTCTCCAAGAAGAAGGAAGATCACTTTAATCATTTGGATATGGTTTTTTTAAAATTTCAAGAGTTTGGGGTATCTCTTAACCCCAAAAATGTGTCTTTGACATCATGTAAGGTAATTTATTAGGATACATAGTATCCAAATAAGGTATTTCCATAAATATTGATATAATAGGGGCCATTAGTGATTTAGCATTTCTAATAATAAGAAAGGAGTCCAATATTTCTTAAGAAATATCAATTTCATTAACAAATTCATATCTGACTTCATAGGGTTGGTAAGGCCAATCAATTTGATTATAAAGAAGGATCAACCTTTAAAATGGATAACCAAAGGAAGTATAAAATTTTATAAATCAAAGACATGATATCCACTTCCCATATGTTGATCAATCTTGACTTCTCCAAATACTTCATCATTTATGTATATAAGAGTGAACATAGCCTGGTGACTATGTTAACACAAAAATAATATTAGGAGATGGGTGAGCACCCAATAACCTTATATTCAAGGACATTACATGGATATGAGACCAAGTAAAATTTCATTGAAAATAAATATTTCACCATCATCATGTATCTCAAAATGTTCATACACCTAGTGGTGAGGAGTAAGATAATGGTAAATATGGTGCATTCTAGTGTCAGAGAGTATATAATGGAAGGAGAGATCACCATAAAAATGTCTAATTAGATCACCAAGATATTATAATATGACACTGAAGTTATAATAAACAAGGTAATCCAAGGAAGAGGACTTTATGAGTACCTAGCCCAATGTGTAGATGCCCTAATAGAAGAAAAAAATACATTGGAGATGGTCATAGGAATCAATATGAAACTAATGATTCTTCGGTTACTGATTGGACCAATTTTAAGCAAATTTACTGATACCAAGGTGGTATCCTTATGAAAAAAACAAGATTCTATAGATTGAAGGGAGCTAGTTATACACTAGTGTATGGGGTCCTCTTTAAAATGAACTTCTATGTGGAACTTCTTTGATGTGTTGACAAAAACTAGGCTAGTAAGATCCTAAAAAATATGCATTTAACCCCTCTAGGTGGACATTTATCTATAAAGACAACCTTGAAAAAAATCATGTACATGGGATATTATTGGCTGATCATATTCTTTGACTACCATCAGGTGGTCAAAAAGTGCTAGTAATATCAATTCTTCATAGGCAAGTAGAAGAATTCACCCATGCCACCAAATCCAATTGTAATCAATGAAAATTTCACATAATGGGGCTTATATTTTATTGGGATGATACATCCTATATCTAACATGGGACATAAATGGATACTCACAACCATAGATTACTTTACAAGGTGGACCGAAGTATCCCCGATGAAGGAAGCAACTGAGAATATGATCCTCAACTTATTTGAAGAGCTAGTAATAAGGTTTGGCCCACCCAAAATGATCATTTTTTATAATGAAAAGGCTTCCCTCAATGTAAAGGTTTAAAAATTCATGCTCCAAAATGGAATTTTCTTGAAGACTTCATCCAATTACTACCCATGAGGGAATAGATTAGCTAAATTGATAAACAAGAACCTAATCGGGCTAATCAAGAGGATGGGTGTAGACTAGTAGAGGGAATGGCATATGCATCTCAAGATGGATCCATGGTCCGATTGAATTACTTCCAAACAAATTTTAAATGTGTCCTTATATGAACTCGTATATGGGAAATAAGTAGTCATGCCCATATCAACAAAGATTTCTACCTTACAGTTTTTGAAACTTTATGAGATAGTAGAGAATGGGGTGATGGAGGTTAGGCTAGAATAATTGATCAGGATCCAATAAGTGAGAGAATAAGCTAGAAATATTAAGTCCATCTAACAATAGGTGGTCAAGTGATGGTTTGATAAGAAGGCATATGACATAGTCTTTAAGTAATGGGACTTGGTCCTCAAGTATGACCTAAGGGATACAAATCTAGGCTAGTATGTGAATTTTGATTCCCTATGGAGGGGGACTTTCCTTACCATTGGTAATAAAAAAGGTAACACATTTGAATTGGAGGATGAAGAGTGTAATGCATTATGGATTTTACTTAATGGAATTGACTTAAAACACTTCAACTAATTTAATGGTTCTCCCTTGTACATAGTTAGTTTCCCTTTTTTTTTTGTTATTTCATATTTTTATTGTTATTTCCCTTTAAGAATAAGTGTCATTGGCATCAGTTGTTAATTTAGTTACCAAGTGTCCATGCCTTGGATCCCTTAATTTTAAATCATCTAGTGATAGATGAATATCTACCCCACTCCGTTTGACATTAATGTTAGATGCTCCATATTGCACACTCCCTTATGAGGATCACCATAAATCTCTTATGGGATGTTCTTGAAGTGTGTATGCCACCCTTAACATTTATGGAATGCTAAAATTCAGAATTTTCATGATGATCATGCTAAGAAGTGTTGGCTTATAAATATCCCTCTCTCAATCAAGCCAAAAACTTAAATTCCTAAGAGTTTCCAAGAGAATTAAGTAAAAATTTGAGAAATTGAGAAAATTAGCTTGAGCCAAGGAAATTGGGGAAGAATCACAAGATTTACAAGTAGAAAGTTGGTATCCAATATTTTAGTTGGAGAAGATTTTTTTTTAAATAACTTATATGATGGATACTTATACATCCTCATCTAATAATGGAAGGCATCTAAAGAAATAGAGAACCCATGGGTCAGGTGGTCATGGAGACATTCCCACATAGTATGTAAGAAGTAAATCATATGCTTCCACTTTTTCACAATTGAAGCCCAAAGTACCAAATGTTAATATTTTCACTAAGGGGTGCTGTCAAGAACCCACATTTCTCCTACATTATGTAGATGGGACATTTGACCTCAAATTGGCCAAAAACCCAAAGATCTTGAGAGAGGGTAACCACACCCAAATGATGAAAAAGGTTCTAAAAAATGACTACAAGTCATTTAGATACAAGATTTAGAGCTCGATACTGGCCCAATACATGGTACCTCTTGTACACCTATGATCAAATATCATTGCCTTATATGGAGATAGATTTGATGCAAACACTATAATTATTATAAGTAATAACCACTTTAAAATGGATATTAGTGTTGATGTATATGGGAGATGTTCTACATTATAAGGAAACACAGTGCTGACATCTATAGTATGAAGAGCATATAGAATGTTTAGGACACCAATGTATATAATCTAGAGTTCATCAATTCAGTTTTCCAAAGCAATTATACTAAAATACCTCCTCTACCCATTGATCTCATGAGCTTTGTGGCACAAGATATCAGGGATGCACTCTCCATGTTCGCATTCATATTTGAGATGAAATCAGACACTAATGTCATTAATTTCTAATTGGGGATAATATTTCTTTTGAATATGGTAGGTAAAGATAAGGTCTATAGGATGGACTTTATGGATTCCATTTCCCACTACCATACATAATGAGCTTCCAAAATTCTTAGCATAGCATACCTTTAGGTATTCCTCCTTCCTCCTCCACCTGAATCTATATCAAAAATCATAATTCTTCTCTCCATACATCACCTTCAATGTTATTGAAATGGGTACCCTTCCCAACATGGTGATCCTAATTTTTAAATAGATGCATATCCTATCAACCACGTAGGATTATTATGAGTTTTCTAAATCCTTCCTATCTCTAGTCCTGATTGACCTTAGCCATAAGGCCATCACTTTTAGAATGAATGACTACCAGAATTCATACCTCACTCATGGCCAAATTCTAGTTGATTGGTTCTTTAAGGCCCATTTTACATTCAGCTAGGTTCATAAATTTAAGGAGGATCCATTTCAGCTCCTATGCCTACTGATAAATAAGACCCTCACTTTAGAACTAGTTTTCTATCTCAACATGGTCGACTTAGTCTATGGTGTAGGCCACAAGAAGAAGACCTATATGATGTGCCCTTATTAAGAGAAAGCATCACAATGGTTAAGAGGTTATAGGAGCACCTGATTGCACTCAATCTTGTAGAGCTCATCCTCAACCAAATGAATGACCAATGGAACTATGACTCAATTGGCTACATAGCTACCTTGAAGACCACCACCCCATTTACCCATGAGCCATGACCATACTTCAAGGAGGGAAGGTCATCATTAGAGGATGAAATAAATTATTATGTGGATCCATCCAAGATCTTGTCAAATACTCATAAGCTATGGGAGTCCTTCTACAAAGTAGTTTGGGAGTTTGACACTATGAAGAAAATGACAAAGGGGTTGAGAGTGTAACTTGTCTAGAGGGGATAGGGATAAGAGAAGATAAATTCCTATTATAAATATAGGCAAGAGATTGGATAGATGGAGTGTAATTTCAATGACCTAGACATTTATATTAGATTTTAGAACCTTTGAGATGAGAACCATAAAGAGGAAGATGTAACGAAAGAGTAAGTAAAGGTCAAAGGAGAAGAGGATACTCCTTTAGAAGAAAAAGGGGACACCACTTATGAGAAGGAGGAAGAATTTTTAGTGATCTAGAGGCCCAAAAATTGGCCACCTCCTCTATACCCATATCCGATCACCCCAGAAAAGTAATAGGCCTCTTTAGGACATGTTGAGGTGAGGTCATCTTAGCCTAGCTTTGGGGCATAACCCTCTAGTTATCCCCCCAAGATCACATAAAAGGAGGTTCACTTTTTATAGAACCTTATTTCCACTTCCAATTCATTCTTCACTCCCTCTTCACCCTCCATAGTTTCTATTGAGCTCACACCACTCTCCACTTCCTAGCCTATGACCTCACTCATACCACTTTCCTCTATGTAACCAATCACCTCCTTGACATCATTTCTCACTCCATCATCATAATCCACATCATCATATATTATGGTGAAATCAGCCAAAACCCCTATCCACAATCTCCCACCTTTCTCTCCTTCCCCTTTGACCCTTCACCCACTCATCCCCTAGGGAACCATTTGTTTCTTCACAATAGCAAGTGATCATTCCTTTCCACTTGTCACAAGGATTCCCCTTCACATGGGAGTTAATAAAATCATAGGAGCAATTTAATCAGTACTTTGAGATTGTTAGAAAATCCTAATATGCCTCAATAGATAAGAGAAGAGGAAAATAGGCCAAGGCCATGGTATTCCTCACTTGGGGTCATTCTTTGACCCAACAAAATAATATCTAATGATTGCACACATGAAACCCAAAGTAATCAAGCCCCAATAATATATTAAATTGGGGTATTGATCAATACACATGATCAACCTCAACCTTATCCAAATCTAGACCCATTAATAGGGTTGAGTTGATGGAGGAAATGTAGAAGTCCATCACTATAGACTATATCAAGGTTGGTTGATAATTAGGGAAGAAAGATAAAACTCATAAGAGTGAAAGTTACAGTCAACCACCTTAATACAGAGTCTAAGGAAAAATATGTGGATCTCACCAAAATGACATCTAATATTATGAGCCATGTCACCAATGAGAACTTTTAGGTGGAATCCAACCAAAGAACCCAACTATGAATTTAGGTTACAAAACTGAAGATCAAGATAGAGGGTTTGAAGAAGTAGATGTAAGATATGGATAACAAGCTTCATGAGAATGAATAAGATATCATTTATACCTACAAGAGTCTATTGGGATCTAAAAATGTGTAGATGCAATTATAGTAGTAGATGCAACAGGAGTCCTTAGCCAAGGACTAATAAATCCTATAATTGAAGAATGACCTCACTATCCACTCCTAGAATTTGGGCATCCTCCCCATGGTCCATCAATTATATGTATACTATTTGGAGAGGATAAATAATGTGGCCATGAACTTGAAACCAACACTCAAATTTATCATGAAATCTTAGAGGCTAAACTCCAAGGTGAGCACTTATATAGACTAGGTCTTAGCCTTTATCTCCCCTAAAGTTCAAGATTTATAGATCCTCATCTATAAATTATACAACATGATAGACAAGAGTCTATAATTAGTATGGGTAAATAACTTAAGGAAGGCAATAGTGAAAGTTAATGAGTTCTTGAGCTACAATAAGGTAGTGATAAAGTACAAGGCATTTTTAGATGCCTTAAAAAAGTTGGTTTGGGATATGAAGGGGCATATCAAATAGTTGGTCTAGTTGGGTCTCCCCTCCCTGTTCCTCATGTATAACACCATCCTCTTAGATGAAAAGATAAAAGAGCTACTAAAAAAGAAGAAGAATGACCAGACCATTTTTGTGGCTCTTATTCAAGAGCGAAGTGTCCCTGAGGTGGAGACCATTTTGTAACCTCTTGCCCAGCTAGAGTTTCAAATTTTAGAAATTGTTCAAGGCTTGAGCAGAATGTACTTCAAGGATATTGTCAATATAGATAGGGCCTTTAAGGCCATGAATAAGAAGACTCAACTGAAGGAGGAAGAGTGGATGATTTCAAAGGTGGCTCTTTAGAAATTGTAAGTTCTACAGGGCTCACCCCTTTTTGTAATTTTGCTTTGACTGGTCCAAGAAACTAGAGTTTTGGGTTCTTCCATCCATATATGGATTCCCCCTACAAGTCATGAGGAAATATGGATCATAATCTATGTTTTATATTTTGGATCAGTTATCTTTTGTTAAGGATGAACTTGGTAAGTTTGGCATTTTATGTTTTAACCTCCTCTTTTAACTTGAGTCCCTTTTATATTTATACTAAGTTTTAGCTTCCTTCATCTATTTCCACATGGCATCCTAATGCTTGTTCAACTGAAATAAGTTCTCAAATTCCTCAAGAGAAGCGCTAGTCCTCCATATGGCATGTAGATGCTCACCCAAGGGAGTTTTATTTTTTTTTAAAATTTAAAGTAGCATCATTAGTCGATGGAGCAATGGGTGAGGCCTACTATGAAATTATAGTAGAAAGGAAGTAGATCTCACCACATGGTGCCATGATGCTCCTAGAGAATAAAGGTTTATTTTATTAAGGCTCTAGATTGTATGATTGGTCAATAAGGTTAGGAATAGAGCACACCATGCAGTTACACTAAGAGGGATGTGGATTTTATATGTGGTGCCCCTATTCTAAATTTTTTATAAAGGAATTCTCAACTTGCCCAAGAGTAGCACTAGCTCACCATGTGGTTCCATGATGCTCTCTAGGAGGAAAGGTATCTTTTGTTAGAGATAGGAGCTACACCATTGGATGAGAGAAGTGGGGAATCCTTTCTAACAATCATTCTAGAAGTAGTTCCAGAGGTAAACATGTGTCACCACCATGGTTATTCTAAGTGTCATGGGCATCATAAGGCATTACAAGATTGCCAGATCTAGTATTTTTGAAGAATGAATGCACTCATGAGTTAAATTTCTCCAATCATTTGTAATGACCTCATCATAAATGTGAGTTCTTTGTTCTAGGTGTCACTTCCTTGAAAAGCCACTACACCTATACAAACAAAGATTTTTTTCCTTTTGAGGGAGTTGTAACTTTTAGATAATGTTTTACTATTAGAGTAGCCATTGTAATAGTTATTTTTAGAATATAAGTAACAACCATTATTATTTTATTTTCATGACTTTAATAGGTGCCCCTCACAGGTAGGATTGAATATTGTATACTATGCCCTTGAGGCCTTTTATATTTTTTTTCCACCTAACAATGAAGAGGATGTGGTGTTTTGTGTAAAATGGAAAGGGATTTATTGTTGTCTATTATTTTTTTCTCTACTTTTATAATGTAGGCTTTGTTTAACTTACATATATTAGACCATGAATATGCTCTTTTAATTTGTCTATGATGTTCAAAGGTTGAATCTATTTTATAAAATTTTACAAGTGAACACTTTAAACTTTTGGCACATCACCTTAGTTTCTATGTGAAGTTTTACTTGCATTTCTTACTTACCCTTTCCACAAATCAATTTGAAGAGCTAAATTCTAAAACCCTTGAGATCACTTTATAGATCCCATTTGAGTCCCACATTTTTAAATCTTCCCATAAAATATTTTTTCTTAGATTAAAGGTTTTTGGCATCAACAAAACCTTTTTATATTCCTATTCCATATTATAGGTCTTAGATGATCACTCTAATTCCAACCACCATTTATGGCATATAATTCCATGGGATGCCTACTTAGAACATTAGTACCCTTATGTTGACCTCATTTCACCATGTTTAGCCAATACTATGGGGAGTTAGGTCATCATGACCTTCTCCTTGATCAAGTTGTGTTGCCTCATCATCTCATAATGGAATGATTCCCTTACCATGGTCATTTAACACTATGTGTTTGAGAGTATGCCCATCACATGCATTCCCCACCATGAGATACATAATGTCATGACCCTCTATATGCCAAAGGTCATGATGAACCCTATCCACATAAGTAACATCATGATCTCCATGAGCTTTCAATAGGAGCTCATCACCATCCTGATATCAATTATGCCTAAGAGGATATCTATATGAACCATATATTACATTGGGTGCATGTTATTCCACTTTATAATTTTGATCCCTAAATTACTTAAGTTTAATGAGAAATGATATGATAGGATATCAAAAATGCATCATGTCTATAAATCAATCCTAGCTTGGAGAAGATAGAACATACCTACACTTCTAATTGGGGATACATTTGTTAATCAAGGGCATGACCAATATGGGGATCTGCTAAACCTATTTAGGGGATCACTTATCATAATACACCATGATAGGAAGGGTTAAAAATCCTAAAGTCTAAAAAATTCATGAAATAACTATAAAAGAGTCCTAGGTTTAATGTTCATTCTATTCTAATAGCAAGAAAGTAAATCTAATCTAGTGCACACCAAATCTTGTTGCACAAAATGGGGGTTAGAAAAAAACAAACTAAACTAATCATACATAGAAGACATATACTCAAGTCAATGTATATGGAATATTAATACATAGAATAAATAAGCATAACTATATTATCTATCTACTCTAACAAAGGAGAAATAAAGTTAGGAATACTTACCTTTGAAGATGAACCTATCGAACCTCAATCTCCCCCTTAGCCAAGGTGTTTTTTAAGAGATTGTTATGGTATGCAAGGATAATATAGACAAATCAGATATAGAATACACAACCTATCTATGCATCTAAAATACTTGCACAAGACAAGATCCGTATCTCTAAAGAAAGTATTGAACCCTAAGATTTATTCCTCAAGTAGAATGGTCAATAAGCAAATGTTTGTTCACACTTATTATTATTCACTTCTCTTCTTAAAAATGGTTGGAAATTAAATTGTATATATAGGTGGATCTTTCCCTAAATCCTCTTAGAAATGTCTATTATATAGGGTTGACCCAGTTGACACTGTATCTTTTTAGGGATAATTCACTAGGTCTAAAAAAGGTCAACTAAAAGGCTAGCAAAATAAAAGTGTAAAAAATACCCCTAGAGTGTACAGGGTCAACCTAGTTGACCTAGTATAAATGACTATCCAAAAGGGAATCAAGGAAATAAAAGGAGGATAAATCATGGTAAAATACTAGAATGGGTAAGGCTAAGAAGAATAAGCTTAGGATAAATGGTTTTAGGAGATGAGTGTGTAGATGGTAAGTGGAAAAAGGGACAACAATATTATGAAGAACCAATGGTCTACCCACCCCTTTCTTGATGCACCCCTTAAGGCATAGAATTAAAGAGATTAAGAATGGGTAGGTTCCTACAACATACAAAGTCTCAATAATTGATAAAAGATTATATATATATATATATATATATATATATATATATATATATATATATATATATATATATATGCCCCACTCGAAGCTCATCACGTGTCACATAAGTGTAACACATGATGGTGCTTCAGGAAACAAAAAATAACACTGGTGATAAGTAAAGTGAAATAAGAAGTAAATACGATAAAGAAAAGGATATAACTGAAAAACACATAGTTTTACTTACCTTAGTGATGTAGCTAAAAAAGTAGATTATGAGAGATATGAAGGCATCAATGTGAAGAACACTATGTGAACCTATAGAATTTAGTGCAAAAAATAGCCAAAAATATAAATTTTTGGAAGATAAGCATATGATAATGTAAAATATTCTCTATGTCATCATGAATCTAATGTATTTGGTAGTTTTTAAAACAAATGAGTAAAAACAAAGATATAAGCAAAAGAAGGAATCTACAGGAAAATAATTGAAAATTTTGAATTTTGAAAAGTGGTTTTAAATAGTGGAAAAGAGAATTCATTTATTATTTTGACTTTTGAAATAGAGAAAAAAAAAGCTTTGGAGACCAAACAAGCTAGGATGGTGAGGATATGATAGTTTAGATAGGGAGGGCCTCTAGGAGCAGCAACATGTGCACTAAAAGTATACAAATATGAATTTTAAGCCATTTTTCAAGTATATTTATTGAATTAAGTGTATTTTTATAAAAAAATATTTTTTAGCATTTCTAGATGTTAAAATGAGGCAAAATTAGATTCTATAGGTAGAAAATAGCAAGACGGCAAAGGGGTTTAGAGGAATTAGGAAGAAAATGGAAAAAAAATATATTTTTAGGAAAATGTAAGGGGTCGATAGCTAAAAAAACTAGGTTGACCTAGTTGATCCAATAGGTTAAAAATAGGCAGAATCCATATTGTCAACCTAGTAGGTGTGTGTCGACCCTGTACATGTTACAGACTACTGACCTAGTATAGTTTGCCAACTGATCTAAAAAGTTTGGATTGAAAATGAAGTACTAAGGAAGGAAAAAAAAGAGGGTTGACTTAGATTTTTATGTCAACCAAGCTAAAAATAGGGAAATTTTGGTCAAACTAGGTTGACCAAAGAACCAAAATTATATGAAAATGCGTGTAAAAGACCACGATAAGGCTAGAATGGCTTGAAATGACCAAGGGAAAAAGGGCTGAATAAGCTAAATATAGGTAAAAAATAATGAATTAAAGTATTTTAGGCTTATTTTTTATTAAAATTTTAAAAATAATGTATTTTGAGTATACATGACATGAAGGATCCAATACATCTTTTATTGTTTCTTGGTTTTAGGGACAACCCTAGTTCTAGAGATTGGTAGATGTGTCTTGGATACTAGATGTATTAGAGCATCTAACCATAGGTGATAGATATAGGTTAGTAGCTATAAGCCTAGGAGGGATAGCTGACATATGTAGGATTCCCCTAAGTTTAAATCTATTAGTCATATTTCTTAGATGTTGGAAATGATTGACTAATACCTTTATATGAGATATGGATGTGGATGTGGTAGAGGTAGGTATCATGTTGGAGGATGTGCATGCCATCATAGGGCTACTGATGATAGGAACACTAGTGACTACATGCATATCAAACAACTTAGAGGGGAGGAAAGCCTTAGCTATGTGGGATACAAGTTTGGATATGATATTAGAAGGTAGGTGAATTAGTATTTTTGACATGTATACATCACATATTATGGATATATAGAAGGTTGTGATAGTACTTGTAATACAATAAGTGTTATGTCATAATTCAGATGGTAAGGTACCACTATTCATGGTAGCCTTGAGTAGGAGGATTCTAGAGGAGGTCGTACTATATAATATTGGCTTTATCATCTAGGTCTAACTCATACATGATCTATATGAGGTGTTGGTTAAAGGGTATAAATATATAAGACCAATCATATTATTGATGGATTGGATCTATGAGAGGTTTCTCATGTATTGACCAACTAGGTTACCCTATGTAATTAATGATAAGTTACCTTGGGTATAGAGATGGAGAGAGGACTAGGTAGCATGGGTTGTGCCCCACATGCCAATTTTGTGGACTATGAGATGTTTAGACATAGTGTGGTAGCCATATGGGGAATAAAAACTACATGACTAAGTTGGTAAATAGTTACACCAACTATAATAAGGATATAGGTGATTTGGAACTATTCTTGGTGGAGAAAGCCACATTTGATGGCACAGGTGCTAAGACATCTATTTTTACCTCATTTAGTGGTATCAATATTGATGCCTAAGTAATGGGATTGGAATTTGAGAGAGTTGTGGGGGAGGAAGGGACTAGGGCCACTAGTGATAAGGCCAATGCTTAGACCACATCATGAGTGGCCATAGATTGGGTAAGTAAAGTAAGGAATAGAGTAAGAGAAGAGAGATATGGAGGTAGTGTTACTAGAGATACCACCACCAAATCTATAATGAGAAGAGCTACAACCATCAAGGACATGATGTCAATGAAGGTAAGAGAAGTAGGAGAGAGTGGATACTATCACCATCTTGGATGACCTAGTAGGTGAACTAGAGGAGAATTAGATGATATAGAGGCCACTTAGGCATAGGTTGAGGTGGATGTGAGCTATGATAGTTGGTTTTGAGATGAGGAGGAGACCTAAAAAGGAGGTGTTAGGAGGCTATGTGTATGGAGAGATTGTGCTAGGTAGTCATACGGATGGTGAGACCATAGTGGATAAGATATAGATAGGTAATAAAGATGACTAATTTATTATTTAAGCTTTTATTTTGAATTAAAGACTAGAAATAGATATATATTATGAGATATGATAGTGATCTAATATTTATCTAGGTGTGATTTTTCAAGCATTGGTGAGGATGAAAAGGCGAGATGGGGGTCCCTTGTAAGGGGAACACTTCATGATGTCTTAGATGTGAATCTATAATTGTATGACCTTACTATATTAAAGGACCCTAATTTACCATTTTCCCCAGCTCAGGTGAGCTGGTTCAAATTAATAGGAGAGGTAACAAGATAGATACAAGCACAAAGGGAGAGGATGTAACCACCAATATAGATGGTTGTAGGTGAGATATGGGCATGGTAGGAATTGGTAAAGGAGAGAGCTACACATTTGGCTATAGTGATGTAGATGAGATAGACATAGACTATAATGTAGACCGAGTTGACATAGGAACATATAATGAACCAAACTGAGTTGGCATAAGAATAGGTATAGATAGCACATATATGGAGATAGGTAGAGGGATTGAGATCTCAGACAAGCTTCTTACAACATACTATTCAAATGAGTCAAAATGAGTCCTTGATAGGTATCATGGTTAGGCCAATAGATAAACAAGATGAAGCCCAACCATAGAGATGGAGCATTGTATATAGTTTTATTTGTTGTATCAAAACTCATGATAAGTATATCTATGATATATAATTTTGGTATATTGATGTTGATTGTGTATATTTTCATCATTATGGTTGTGGCTATGGATGATTTGGATATATTTATTTCTATCACATGTATTTAGTTATTATTGTATATGCTATATGAAATATATGAGATGTGGTTTCTTTTCTATCATTCTGTAGGACACATGCATGGTTAAAAAGAAATAGGCAAAAGACTTGGTAAAATATAATCAATCAAAAATTCACTACACACTACTTCAAGTTGGGAAATGTGTAATAAAAATAAAATTACTAACTATAAAGAACCAAGGGATGGAAAAACAAGATGGTAAAAAGGAATTTTTTCTTCAACCAAAGTGAAAGATTTTTGCACCAAATTAAAACAAGTAAAATCATATTAAATCATGTTGGGAAGTATGAAAACAATATAATAAAATATAAGGTATGTAAAAGTGAACAAATGGTATAAAAACTAATTAATTGAGTCAATAAATTATACTAAATAATGTTGGGAAGTATAAGATAAAAATAAAATTGGAAAAAGATTGGTCTTAAATTGATCATACTAATTCAAGTTGGGAAGTACGAAAAATTCAATAAATGGTTTTATTCTTACATGCACTCAAAAAATAAGAAGATAAAAGTGAAAGAGAAATGAAATAAGCATAAAACACACTAAATCAATCTAGGAATCATGTCAATGATGTTTAATATCATAATAAATCATATCTTATCTCATATTTGACACATGTAATTTTGTTTGTGACTTATGTTATTGGAAAATTTTGTGAGGAATGTCAGGTCCTATCTATAGTTTTACACTAAAATTCATAAAGAGAACACCATTGGGGTGGAAAAATTAGGATAAATTGAGTAACAAAGGATGTGGGTAATAGGAAGGAAAAAGGTGGTAATTTTTAAGAAATGTGAGGTCTTATCCATCATATTATAATACAACTCACAAACAAGATCCCAAGGGAAGTTATCAATAGACAAAACAATATTTTTCAAGAGGAAATATGAGGGAAATAGGGAATGAAATAGGGAGTGGAAAAATCAAGACTTAGGTGTCTTATGAGAATACATTAGGAGTCAAGAGGCATACTAAGGACATGAGAAGACACAAAGTGATTAATGACCATCAATGTTAAAAAGAAACCTATTTTATATAAACATAAAGCTTTGTAGGAAAATAAGTATGCTACTAAGATCAAATATAAAGGTAGATTAATACAGGGAAAACTAAAATGGACGTACCTTCCCATGACATGTTCATCATTCTTCAGGACCCCTTATAGAGTCATCAATCTACTAATAAGATTGGGTACTTGTGTGACAAAGTAGGTATCACTAAGAGATTTTTTCTCTCCTCGTCTAATCTACTAGCCTATCACACCCCAAATCACTTTGGCTCTATCATGAGGCCAACTGTGGAGTTTGATATTTTACTAGAAGAAGGAGATGTGCTTTGAATAACATCTTTTAGTGTGATTTGATTTTTAATAATATTTTTTCCTTTTATATCATTGCCTTTTGTAAAATGATTTGGATTTTAACTTTTATGGTTGTTTAAGATTATTTGTCTATACAGATTTGGAATGATCAATCATAATATATGTAGTGATACACATGAATGAGCTGTAGGCTAAGGCTAAAGGAAGCTAAGTAACAAATGAAAAAGATTAACTAGGACACTTAGACTTAATAATGAACTAGCATGTAATCTCAAGTCTCAATCATGTATATGATTAGTTTGTGAAAAAGGAAGAAAGGAAAAAGGATATCCAAATTAGACTGGTGAAAGGAAAGTTTAATGAGATGCATTGTTTGTTAACTAATCACATGGTGAAATGAGATAAGGCCCAAATTGAATAGGGTTTATATAACCAAGTCATAATGATAATTATCTATGAAAAATATAGATAATAAAGTAAAGAATCATGAAGACACAAGAAGAAAGTTTTGATAAAAACTCAATAAATCAAGAGAAAGAAATGATAAATAAATCCAATCATATATAAAGATAAATGAAAATATAAGAAAGATATAGTACCAAAAAGTAAAGAGTTACTATATAATAAAAATATGAATTTGTAATAGTGTCAAATGATATACCAAATAGATAAGAATGAAATTAGAGCACATGTCAATAAAGATGAAATGTAAAGGCACCATACATGTGATCATAAATATTGATAAATCTTCCCACACACATTATCCAAGACATCAAATAAGTCTCTATGAAGCTGCATACAAACTATTTTTAATTTCTCATCAATCTTTGCTAAAAACTAGGAAAAGACTTCTCTTCTAATCTCCTCGATTGAAAAATTAGGAATTATTGAAGGATTGTGCTAAGGAAAATTAGGAAAGGGATGCTTGGGAGAATGTGTGAGAGTGGGCTCTATGGGATATGTAAGAATCACCGATGGAAAAACATCCATGGGTGGACAAGAATCCATTGGTGAGGGAAGGTCCATAGCTGAAGGAATCATGGGTGGAGGCACAAAAGGTGATGAAGTGACCACAGTGGGGATGAAACCACTAGAGGTGGAGCCATGGAAGAAGGAGGAGATTTATTATGGGAATGACCTATGGGAGGAATGGAAGAAGGTTTAGGAATAGTTATAAGGTGATCCTTAAGGTATTTTTGAAGGATGTAATAATAATCAGTGTGATGGGTGCCACATTAGTGACATATAAAACATACCTCACCATAATTAGGTATATAATCAAGAATAACCTTTATGGGAGAAATCTCTTTATCTAAGGAAAGAGAAGAAGGATGCAAATTATCAAGATATTTTCATAACTTGTGACAATGGGTATAAGAACAATTATCTTTCCCATGAAAGTAACAAATACACTTGTGAGTGGTCTTAGGAGAAACACTCGTAGAAGGTGGTATAATAGGAGTTGAAGAAGATAGATAAAACTTGTCAACCCATTTAGTGGGAGATAGAGCCATATTATGTAAGGGAATCAAACCATCACCAAGGGAAGGTGGTGATGGAAGAAGAATGGAACTAGGCTTAACAAAAGGAGTAATGGGATGAGAAGCGGGGGTAAGGTCAACAACATTAGGAGTGGAAATAGGATCAACTATAGTAGGAAGAGGGAAGAGAATCAAATAAGGACTCTACTGATGGAGGATAAATATATACAAAATGTCTAATAAGATTTTTACTAATCTCAAGAGTGAACTAACTATGGTGATCAAAGAACCTGATAAAGTGGTAAGGCTCGATCATAACACAAACCATGAACATACTCCTATGAGGCTCATCAAAAATTGGAGGTGTTGGTACCATCTCTACCCTATGATAAAGAGTAAAAATACTAAAATTAGGAAATATAAATTAAGGAATATGGGAAGATATATGTAAAGACTCAAGTAAATAATAATAATAATAGGAAATCTTGACATCATGGACATGTACAAGAATGCCTAGGAATCAATCATATAAGGAAAAACCATGATAGTAATGTTGGATATGAATATAAATAACATAATTAGGGATAACTTTTTCATCTAAGGAAGTATGGTTAATATAATGTCAAGTCTTGGTCAAGACTATGGGAATATCATCGTAAGGAGGATTACAAGAACAAGGCTACAAGGAAGTAGGAAGCTGTGAGATGAGATGAAGCAAGAGATTAGAGATTTTAATATTTAGGTTAATCTCAATGGTATCATCGTCATTTAAATATAAGAGGTTAGGATTAATGTTCCCAATGATTTTAGGATGCCCATTATAACCTCAGGTTGAATTGATGAGAAAATTAAGATGTTGCAACTGATAGAATGGAATGTTGGGAAATGGTTCAAGAGTAGGAATCTTAAAGACACCATTGTCTTGGAATTATTCAAAATTATAAGGGTTAGTGTCACCGTGAATCCTATAAATGGATCCATTATGAGATAATTTAATGCATTGGTAGGTTTAAGAAGTAATAGCTCTCATACGGTACATCCCCGACCTACCAAGAAATATGTTATAAGAAATGGGAAAGTAAAATATAATAAATTTCACATAAATGATGATAAGTGGGATGGTAATGGGAATCCATACATAACTTAAAGGATGAATTTTCCTTCTATCATATCCTTTGTAGGAGTTGAATGTAAACTATATATTGCATTCAAAATATCCAAGGGTCCTAATGAAGTTGAGAGAGGCAACATAGGTTTCAAAACCCTCATAAATAAATGAATGCTTAACTTGGATATCACCTATCTAAACACTAATGAATAAGGGAGGATCATTTGCATGAAGTAAAATCTCATTGAGAATCATTAGAAGCTAAAAGAAACTATAAGGAAAGAGAAGTGTCCATATTTTCATCAACGTTGATAGACATCTCTTCACATTATTGTAATATAATATCCTCATATCTAGATAACATTTCCTCCCATACTAATAGGGGACTATGAGAGACATTCATCTCAAATAACAGTTGTATAAGATGTTTTCTATGATGTGGAAAAGTCCTCATAATATCAAGGAATGGAATTTGAGATGGGAGATTAGTGAGCTCTGCAATGGGATCCCACTCATCATAACCCATAATAAGGTTGTTAGATATAGGTGCATAATGATTAAGGAGGTCCTTAGAAGGAGGAGTATAAGTGCATTGTAATTTTTTTTGATAATAATAATAAGGTTTAGAACAAGGTTTAAAATCATGTTGTGATGATGAAGTAGTTGATTCAAGTTGATTTTGATAATTGGTAAAAGAAATCTTAGTATAAATTTGATTGTCATTATTATTAGAAGATGATAGAAGAGTGGTAGAAATAGAAAAGGAAGTGTTATCGAAGGGACAACCATAAATTGAATCATCAAAAGTAATAATTTCATATTTCTCTAAATTATTTAAATGAGTTGGAGAAGAATCCTAGATAGCCCAATATGTTCTAGATGGAGTGTAGATAGGTTAGGAATCGATAAAAGAAACCACCCTTCAAATATTAGTTATGTTAACCAAATTATCTTAAGAAGCTGGTTCAATAAGACATTTTGCATTATTAGTGGAAGGGGTGGCTTTGTCTTGATTTTCTTGAATGGGTTGATGATTATGAAGAGGGTCTTCGTAGATAGATAAATAAGCATTAGATTGGTTCAAGGCTTAAGTTTTATCATGTGATTTATAATACTTAAAATAAATTTCATAAGATTTTTAATGATTTTGAATGATAGAATCATGATTAAAATTAGGTCCAATAATAAAATCCATAGCTAAATTACAAAGTTTTCTACAGGTCTCATTAGAATGATCCCAACTACCATGAAACCAACAAAACTTGTTAGGATGATACTAGGATTTTATAAGATGGGTAGGGTCAAGATCTCATGGAAGTGGCCTAGGTAGATGATTAAGAAATTTAGTGGAGGATAAATTTTTATGAACATTAATGTTTTTTTTCTGAAGATAAGTGAGAATTGGTATATTATTGAGAAGGGGGAGCTAGTTTCGATGAAGGGGTAGGAATGATAGCTTGAACATTGTGAATGGTGTCATAAGAATATATAACACCATCATTGGTAAAGTTATAATTTTTTTTCCTAAGTAGGAGATGAGGACCCATAGAAGGTTAGGTTGGCTTGAATTGATGCATAAGGAAATCTTGTCATTTAGCTTGGTCAATAGCCTCCTCCAAGGTATAAGGAGAGAGAGAGTGTGGACCTAATATTGAAGTTTAGGGAAATGGGAACTGGTAAAGATATGGAAAAGACTATTGTTAGCCATTTTATGTTCACATTTTTTTGACAAATTTTTACACCTTTTAATAAAGTCTTGTGCCATTTTATTTTCAAGTTTGCAATTTATGAAGTGGGCCAAAGTGTTTATAGGAAGATAACTAGTTTGGAGTTATTGAGCTAAAGCATTCACTAAATCCTCCAAAATATTAATGGAATGAGTTATAAGTTGGTTGTACCAATCCAAGGCATCACTTGTAAGATTTTTGGCTAAAATTTTGGTAGTGGAAAAGGTGTTCAATTTGACCCAATCCTTATAAATATTTCCAAATATTTTAAGATGAAGGGTGGGATCAATTGATCCATTATAATAAATTTTAGGTTTGACACCTCTAATATCAATGTTATAAATTTGAGTAGTGAGCATTTCATTTTGAAGATGATTAATTATTTTGTTAACCAAAAGAGGCGAGGAATAAGATTTCCTTGAAAATATCAAAGATGAGGGGTAACATTCTGGTTATTTATGCCCCAATCTATTGTTTGAGGATGAGATTAAAGATAAAGAAGGTGTTTCTGCATTCTTATAATTTGTTTTATGCTATGAGATTGAAAGATATTCATTTAATTGAGTGTTTGTAAAAATAGTTGGTGTGTTTGATTAGATTTTTTAGAAACATTAGAGTTGGTATTAGTGGCTTGGGTACCACTATTAGTATTAGTAGGAGCTTGAGAGGAACTATGAGAATGTGAGGCACTAGTGGCAAAATTTGCTTGTGTATCAAAATATGGACTAGTGAATGGTTGAGAAGAAGAAACACTAATAGCATGATTACCTTAGGTAGTAAATAATGCACTAGTGTAAGGATTAAGGATAGTGGATCTTATGAGAGGACCACTAGATGTAGAACCTTCCATGTTAGTGGATATACTAGGCATGGAGGTTGAAGAAGTTATAGAATAATATGTCATGGTGTGAAAAGGAGTCATAATAGAAGGAAGATTTTGAGAACAAAATAAATTGGTACCCACAATTCTAGTTGATAATGTAGGAGTATGTCAATGAGGCTCTTCAAATTAACCACTAATCATTATATTGTAAATAGTACAAGTATATTTTCTTTGATGTTGAGGAAATTCAAAGATAAAAAAGAGTATTTTAGGGGTATACTCTAATTTGAGTTTGTATTCTAATGATAAAAGAGGATTACACTACAAATAGGTATTAGGAGGGGTCTTCTAGTTTATTTTATGAGTGACAATATGAACATTAATAACATCTAAGAGAGAAGACCTAATCTTTCTATGGGATACCCTATGAGGGTTGGTAAGATTCATCATGTCTGTTGACTACAACTCAGTATTTTCATCAAATAGAAAGTCCATGATGAAGTGAAGAAAAGAGAGATGAGAAATCAAAGAAATAGGAAATGATAGAAATAGTACAGGGTTGACTAGGTTGACCTAGCATAAAAATAGGGTTTGTAAATTATACAAGGTCAACTAGGTCAATCCATTATAGTGAATAGAAACTAGAAAAAGAGAATATAGGGTTTACAAACTATGTAAGGTCAACTGGGTCAATCTAGTATAATGATTAGAGGCTGGAAAAGGTATAGGGTTGACCCAATATAGTAGAAAGGGAAATTTAGAAAATGATGACAGATTTGTGGACTGAAACAAGATAACTTTTGAAAGTAATTTGAAAAGAAATAGCTAAAAGGAAACAAATAATCAATTGGATTAATGCTAGTCAATCCAATTGATGCACATAACACAAAAACTTACACCAAGACTGGATAATACAAGTTTTTTATATACAAAATATAATTAATCAAAGAATAAGTAATCAACTTGTAAAGTAAATATCTAACTAATTGGTTAACCTAAATGTTTATTAGATTATTAGTGTATGATTTTAAATGTGATGGGAAGTTGGATATAAGTAAAGAACTAAAATGTTAATCTAAGGATGGTTTCAAGTAGTTTGGGATGAAAGGGACTATAGTGGTAATGATACATGCTTAGTATTTGGGCCTACCCCTTCACTTCACACACTAAAATGATAATGGTGTCAGGTTCTTAGCCATAATATACCATTAACCATGCTTTATATTTGACTAGAGTATCAAGTCAACTTCACCCTTGGTGATGAAATCCAATTAAACTGGCCTTGGGTAGACAAATGTTAAAATACTTGTTTAGATTTTTTGATTTGGATATGTGTGCATAGAATAAAAAATAGTTAACTAAATGGTTAATTAAAAACCACCTAATTAATATATTTGATCTATTCTAAGAATACAAGCAACATGAAAAGAAAGTGTGAACTAATTACTATCATATAAGGTTAATTCCAAATTTGAAACAAGGTAAAAGGTTGATATGGTCAAAAATGTATGCACAAAATACATAATAGAGTTGACAGGGTCAAACCTATACTATGAAAGCAAGGTATAAAAATAAATAGGGTCGATAGAGTTGACCCAGTTATCTAGATAGCACACAAAACATAAAATTGGGTCGACAGTGTTAGTCCAATTGACTATGTAAGGGAAATTTTGAAGATTGAAAATAGTAAAAGGAAAGGTTGTAAAGAAAGAGATAGAGAGAAAGAAAGGAACCTTGGTGATCAAAGATGCAAAGAATGAAGATTGTTATTCAAGAACCTTGATATATGCTTGTAAATTTTGCTAACTAGGTTGATTGGGTTGATCAAGATTTACATCAACTTGATTTTGAGTGCCTGAAATGTATAGGGTCAATTAGGTCAACCAGTATGTTGAGTAGGATGCCTAAAAATATTTAGGGTTGAATAGGTTGACCTAGTAGTCTGGAATAGATGTCTAGAAATCTAAAAAACATATTGGGTTGATAGGATCGACCTAGTAGCTTATACCTAAAAACCTACACATAAAAGTTACATATTGGGATAGAGTCAATCCAATATGGAAAATATGTGATAAAAATAATGATGAAAGAATGAAATAAAATGAAATAAGATGAATAAATATTAGAAGGGTTAGTTCACATCAGGTTCACTAGAATGTAATATGAAGGTAAACCCAAAGTGAAGCTAATGTTAAGAATAAAAATGAAAATGTGAAGACAATCAAACTAGTGGTGGGATATGATTCACGTAGGGTTCACCAAAATATATGCAGTCATAAATGCATCATATCTATAAATCAATCCTAGCTTGGATTAGATACAGCATACCTAATCTTATGATTGGGAATATATTTATTAAGCGGGGACATGACCAATATGGGGATTTTTTAGAACCAATTAGGGGATCACTTATCACAATACACCATGCTAGGAAGGGTTCCAAAGCCTACAGTCTAACACAATCATGCAACAACCTTAAAAGGTCCTAGGTTTAATGTTCACTATATTATAATAACAAGAAAGTAAATATAATCTAGTGCACACCAAATCTTATGACACAAAGTGGGGGTTAGAAACAAAACAAACTAAACTAAGCATGCATAGAAGACATATACTCACATAAATGTATACAAAATGATAATGCATGTAATAAAGAAGCATAACTACATTTTATATCTATTCTTACAAAGGAGAAATAAAGTTAGGAATACTTACCTTTGAATACAAACCATCTGATCCTCAATCTCTCTCTTGGCCAAGGTGATTCGCAAGAGATTATTGTGGTATGTAAGGATAACAAAGACAAATCATCTCTAGACTACATAACCTATCTATGCATCTAAAAGACTTATCCATAAGATAAGATCCATATCTCTAAATAAAGTATGGAACCTTAATATTTATTCCTCAAGTAGAATGGTCAATAAGAATATGTTCATTCACACTTATTTTTATTCACTTTTGTTCTTAAAAATGGTTGGAAATGAACTTGTATATATAGGTGGATCTTTCCCTAAATCATCTTGAAAACATCCGCTATACAAGGTTGACCTAGTTGACCTTGTATGTTTTTAGGGATAATTCACTAGGTCTAAGCTAGGTCAGTTGAAGGGTTAAAAAAATCAAAGAGTAAAAAATACCCCTAGAATTTACAAGGTCGACCTAGTCAACCTAGTATAGCTGATTATCGGAAAGAGAATTAAGGCAAGAAAAGGAGGATAAAGCATGAAAAAAATTGGAATGGGTAAGGCTAAGAAGAATAAGCTTAGGGTAAATGGTTTAAGGAGATGAGTGTGTAGATGGAAAGTGGAAAAAGGGGAAAAAATATTATGAAGCACCAATGGTCTACCCACCCCTTTCTTTGTGAACCCCTTAAGAAATGTACTTAGAGAGATTGAGATTTGAAAGGTTCCTGTAAGATACAAAGTGTCAGAAGTCAATAAAAGTTTGAAAATATAATGTGTATATAAATAGTACCATAAATCATATGAAATTGTTCATAATTTTGTGTATGTATTGGTAATAGGATGAAGGAATGATGTTGAATCTAATTATTCACTCCCTATGAGCTGAAGTTTTAGTTTAGTTCCAAAATTTGATACTAGATTATCTTTTTAGTTTCCAGCTTCTTTTAGACAAATTCCTCTAATAATTCAATATATATAGACCATTTAACCTCAAAATATAATCACTCACTTTCATGGTCTAGATCAAGGATGAGTTTAAATTTAAATTCATTCATAGGTAGCATTCAACCATCCACACATGTAGGATAAGGTTCTTAAATGAGAAAGTATACAATATATTTAACCAATCATTGACGTAAGATGATTAGCTTGAGGTCATAAATCATGAATCTTCCTCTTATGATGAATTTATTAATGATTTTTTGAATATATTAGTCTTCAAGGTGAATGTGAGAATTAACATACTCAAAATTCATAATCCTCATATGATCACAACCAAAATGTGACTGATGATGGTGCCATTAATTCTCCTACATAAAAGAAAGACAACAAGAATGGTTGTGAGGTCAATGATATAAGATGCCAAATAAAAATATGGAATATGAAAAGAGTGAATGGGGAAGTAGATAATGTATCCTTATGATGTTTCCAAATTCTAAAAGGTTTTCTATATGAAGGGCTATTATTATAATGAGTGTATTGCAAATAAATTTGGTGCCAAGACATTGTCTGCTCCTCAAAGTTTCTATCTTACTAAAACTAACAAGTTGAATGTGTTCATGGAGCCTATTCATAACCATGTAAAGGAAAAAATAATAATAAGAAGAATAAATCTAAGGTTAAGGCCCATTGAACTCTTTCTCTCTCTTTTACCTCTTTTGGTTCCTCTTCATCAGTTAACCCAAAAGGGAAGTCTAAGAATGATAATAGAAAGATTATTATTGTTGTTAACATATCCTCTATTGGGAATGGGTGATTTTTTAACACATGCTCAGGTTAGGTAATTGCCTTGATTGGAGAGACTAGTGGTTTATGGCCTATAGGTTTCAACACATGGATGGGAAATCTCAAATTGAGATTTAACTTATGATGTAATATCCCTCCATAAATTATATAAAGTCCTTAATTTTTCATATAGGATATTTAATCCCTCTCTACTAGGATACCCATTGCGGACCTTATTTGAATCCACCCTAATAAAAGAGGCTTCATCTTTAACAAGATTGGTCCCTCTCATGAGGGTCAGTTATAGGATGACGTGGATTTTTTTCCACTCTAAAATCCTTGACTGCCCTCAATCTCATATGTTATCATTTGACCCTAGATCATTTATACACCTTCCTTTTTCTATTAAATATGGAAGGTTTCCACTAAATACTAATACCTCAATCTATGATTTCCCTATCAAGAGATGCATGTCGATGGGGGGAAAAGTTGAACATCATGCCACTACATGTGTTCAATGAGCTCAAAATTATCAACAAAAAATTATCTAATTCATTCCACAATTACATTAATTTCAATAATGATATAGTTGTGGTAGTGGGAAATGTGAATCTTCAAGTCAAGTTTAGACCCAAAATAGTTAGGATCAAATTATGTGTGTTAAATTTGGATCTCTCATACAACATGATCCTTTATCATTTTTAGATTACTTCCATGTAAGCCATCACATAGGTGATGTTTTGTGTGGTCTAGTTTATGCATGAAGGTGAGTTTCAAACCTTAAAGGCTAACTTAAATGCTTAGGCATTTATATATGTTAAGACAAATTCCTATTATAAGGTTCTTACCATTGAATCCTATTTTCTCAGGGATGAATGATTTTACCCTATTGACTATCTATCAGTTTTCACTCCTCATGAACCTATTTTAACTCTCCAATGCATCCTTATTCTTAGGCATCAATTTGTCTATTAAATATTTGGATACTTATTAAGATAAGTCTCCCCAACTATCAAGCCTCTCCCTTCATCATAATTATCACATTTTGGCATCACAACTCACACTACCTCCCCCATTAAGGCCATTGGAGTTTATGATTAAAATATCAAGTGATATTTCATTCATGTTATAATATGAAACCTATTAAAGGATAAGTAAGAATATAATAAAATTATGAATTATTATCACAAGCATCATAACCCTCTCACTTGTCTAGGACTAGAGATCTCATTATTTGATGATTTACTTACCCCTGGTATCCCTATGGTTCATGTCATGATCATTGATCCTAAGAATTTAGACCAAAAAATCCCTATTTATATTTAATTATTTGAGGATATAAATTACATAGACATCAAAAGATCTATATATGTAAACCTTGACACCTTTACATAGCCAAATATTATCAAGATCAATGTTAGGCTCTCTATAAAGGAATGAAACATTTTAGTTTCATTTTAAGTGAGTTATTTAGTGTGTTCACTTGGGAATACACTAACATACATGTCATGGATCTTGAAATCATTATCCATAACTTTTTTATGGATGATGGGGCCTATCCCATTCACTAAAAACAATGATTGATGGTTGTTAATTTATCCCAATTGGTCAAAGTAGAGATTGATAAGCTCATTCATGTTAGCTTTATTAAATACATTTATTATAGGTAGGGGGTTCTTAAAATTTTCCTTATTCTCAATAATAATGATGTAGTTCATATCTACATCAATTTTTAGGATCTCAATTTGGCTTGACCAAAGGATAATTTTTTGACTCTTTTATTAACCAAATTATGGATTCTACTACTCGTTTCAAGATTATATCTCTCATGGATAGATTTTTGGGGTGGAATAAAACATTTATTATGCATAAGGACTATCAAAATATGATGTTTAATACCCCATGTGTACCTTATTTTAAATTTTCATGCCTTTCAATTTGAATAACACTATGGCTACATATCAAAGCATCATGACCCACATTTTACATGACATCATTCAAAAGATTGTGGATTGCTATGTTGATGACATCTTAGACAAATAAAAAAATTGGGAAGATAATTTATAAGATTTTAATATAATTTATAATTATCTCAAGGAGTTTCACAATGGCATTAACCTTGAGAAGTGCATTTTTACCATCTCTGTTAGAAACCTTATTAGCTTTCACATTTCATAGTAAGGTATCAAAGTGGATCCTAAGAAAATAAAAGTGATAATTGAGATGCCTCCCTCATTAAACTTGGTATAGTTTAATTCCTTTCTTGGAAGTCTCAATTTTATTAGATGTTTCCTTGAGAAGTAAGCACACAAGTCAATACCCTTCTTGCATCTCTTACATAAGAACACCCATTCTCATGGGCCCCTAAGGTCTAGGTGGATTTTGAGGAGTTGAAGCACATGATTCAAAACCATCTTGTCTTGATATAACCCATTGAGGGTCATGATTTCATATTTTACACCATTTTCACTAGTATTTCCATCAAAGGCATGTTGTGTCAAAAGCATGATAATGGTAGATGAAGAGACATTTCCTACACCTTTCACATGGTAATTGGCCCTGATATCAAAAAAAAATTTGGAGAGGAAATTAATCACCCTTTCCTTCACTATGAAGAATATATAACATTACATGTTAGGTCAAACCACCAATGTGATCATTTAGTCTGATCCAATTCGTAACCTATTAGGAAAGACACATCTAGAAATTAGGAACATGAGGTGGATCATCCTTCTCCAAGATTTTGAATTCTAAATTGTTAACTAAAAGTCCACCAAGGTATTAGTGTTAACCTATAAAATCATTCAATGGTCATTTACTAACTCTAGTGGGGAGTTGGTTGATGATGCCTTTCCTAAAGATATGGTATACATGGTAGACTGGAAGGAAGTTTTTGATTGTGAATGGAAATGGGAAATAATTTTATACCTCGAGACCCAATCTTACCTTGATAATACTACCTCATAAGAGATACAATATCTACATGATTGACACTAGATATGTAATTGTGGGTGAGGTATTTTAAGAGAGGTCTCAATGGAAAATTGATGTAGTGTCTCACCCTATAAGTCACACCTCTACATCTAAATGAGTCTTTTAAGATAATCTATGGTGGGCACCCATGAGGGTATGCCAATACCTAGTGTATTATTAGAATGTGATAGTATTATCTCACTCTCATTAAAGATGGAATATGATATGATAAAGTGTGAAAGTTTTTCTAGCTAACTAGGGATGCTATCAATACCCCCACTAGAATTTTTCATTTTATTTTAGCCCTATGGCTATTATTGGTTTGGGATCTTGACTTCATTGATGATTTTAAACTTTTTTCATCTGATGGACATTATTGTTTCATCATGGCCACTAGTTATTTCATAAAGTAGGTTGAGGCCATGCCTCTTATAGAATGAGTGGGAATATTATCTCCAATTTTGTCATAAACCAACTAATTTATAGGTTTGGATTTCCTTTCATGATCATGATCGATAATGACATGGGCTTCAAAATCCCTAAGATCCATTAATTGGCTAAAAATTTGGGTTTCAAGTTATGTTTCTATTCTAGCTATTTATAGATTGGTAATGGGTAGGCTAAATCTTCCAACAAGATGTTGAAGAATATTTTATTTCATATAGTTTATAAGTCTCTATGGGACTAGCATATCATGTTTTATCTTACCCTTAAAAATATTAGAATAGTTTCCATACAACCATGGGGCAACCCCATATTGCTTGTCTAAAAATCTAAGGCTATTATCTTTTTAGATATCTTAATCTCACCATTGTGGGTTAAGACATTCATCTCACTTCCTTATGAGGAGGAATGTTTAGCTCACTTCACTAAGATCAAGTGGATGAATCAACATTGTATTTATGCCCTTGATCACATTCATGCTTATCAACATCATCAATGCTATGAATTTGATAAACTAGTGTGGCCATGTCCTTTATAGGTTGGTGATATGGTTTAATTTTTTTAAAAGGGAATATCACAATAAGGGTATATTTATCACAAGTTTTTTTGTCAATTTGTGATTACTACCTCCCTAAAGAATTCCACTTATCACCTCTGTGCATGTGGGTTATTTAATATAATTTTTATATGTTAATCACATGTATTTAGTAATATACAAAGCAAAAAACATACATCACACAAGCATCATATACACGTGCCAAAAAAGATAACTCGTATATATATCACTAAAAATATGTAGGTTTTATAAGTACATCAGATGGCTCAAGGTGAACCTAAAATCATAGTCCCTAAAAATGTCACACATGTGGTGAGGTAACAAAAATTACAATTCAACATATGATTTAGCTCTCTATCTAGGTGGTCCCTCTCCTCCATTGGGGGAAAACCTTAATCATTTCCTATAGGCTCCCTATGTTATGATTCATTCCAAGGTGGAAATACTAACCTATATATATAATACCTTGTATCCCTTTAATTATGAAACATCGATCCATAATAGGCTACCTCAGACTCTAGCCATGTATTATTGGCCTCTAGCCACAAATTTTGTAGTTGGGTCCTCCTTAATTCAATAATTGCCCATGCCCTACCCTATATTGGTGAATATGAGGATGTATGTCAATTAGTATGTGTGGAATGTTATCCTTTTCCCATGCTATGATGGAATTTGGGAAGAGTTATCATAGTATTTGGTCCACCTTAGGCCCTATCCAACTTGGATGTTATCTTGCACACATGTACATAATAAAATATATTAGCCACATATTCACTCTTATAAACAAAGCAAGGAAAGTATAACATTACTATTAAATTCATAATTTATACCTCCTTATGTTATTTATCTTTCATATGGTGGGATATATACCTGTTATACTCCTCCTATTGGTGGTGATCTTACCATTGGTAATGTCACCACCATCTATGCCCCTCTTTGTGGTGTCTTACATAAGATGGGCTTGCTTCCATTTATTTTTTTGGTCTATCCCTATAGGTCTTGTAATGAATATTAGAATCCATAGAATCTCTTTACTTGTGCCTCTAAGCCATGTATTCTACCATTGGTACCATGATGAATGTAGTGGCTACCTTTGGTATGGGTGATAATGCATTTTCTAGTCATGTTGTGCCCCCTCTCTATGCTTGGGCCTATGATGATTGATGCATGTATGGCCCCTATGGGCATAGAATCTCACCATATCCTAGATGGATATCCACCACCATGTCTTATTCCCACACCACTAAAAC
Organism: Torreya grandis; assembly: GCA_037957365.1. Lineage (NCBI taxonomy): Eukaryota > Viridiplantae > Streptophyta > Pinopsida > Cupressales > Taxaceae > Torreya > Torreya grandis. The sequence continues at coordinate 1,861,807 of JARHVA010003076.1, read as the reverse complement.
ATATGGATCTCAAATTTACATGGTTATAACATCTGTATCTAAGTCATGGCATTGGCTAGGCCCTATCCCCAAAAAAATATTCTCATTCGATATCACTACATAGTTATAGGTAATTTGACATTCCCATGTAGGTATTTAGTTTAACCAAAGGTATCCTCTCTTATTTATTGGTTAGTATTAACATCACTTAATTCCTACCATCACACCCTACTCTAAGGATTTAATCTAGCTATTGGTATAGTCCCTTGATGATATATTATCTTTAGGCTTGTCTCCATCCCCTATATATGATTTGGACCATCTCGATCCACATTATAAATATTATGCCTATATTTTAACAAGTATATACCATACCTACTAGACCCTAATCTATCATTTATCTTAGCTAAGGCACCCTGAGTAGCCTATGAGCATTCAATGCCCCATGCTGTGTACTCCCCTTAGATGGCCCCACTAGGTATCCTATTGCCACTTTTTGATCCTTCAATAGCTATGTATATACTTTTATCCCTATGGGAACCATGATATATAATTGGTGAACATCCTCTATTTTGAGGATGATCTAGGTCTAACCCTAATAAGAATGTGTGCCTATCTAGGTCTTATCTCAGGACTAGTGTGCTCACCATCTTACATATTTGATGCATCAAAACTACATGTGCCGGTCCAAATAAATTTTTTTCCCACAAAATGTATTATTATATCTAGGGTAGTACATTAGTATCAACCATTAACCATGGTTATTTACTCTCTTGGTTCACCACCTCATAGTATGTAGGGAGTTTTTCTAGTGGTAGCTATGATAGATTTGAATACTCTCCTACCTCTCTCAGTTGAATGAATTTACATTAGATATGCATCCATGTATATAAAATAAAATTTTATCTTTGGATAAATCAATAAAATAATATGTAAACTACTAATATTTTACTATCCACCCTTGATATAGCCCCTTGGCCCTTTTCAGAGCCCTTAGGCTCTTCTTCGGTCTCTACAAGCTAGACTAAGATATTACATGATAGCTTGTGGCTTATCAAAAGGAAAGGCCACTACGTAGGGATAACCTATGGCTTGATAAAAGCATTGGTCATACACATAGCTTATAAGGCCACAAATTTCATTGTGGATGGCCTAGATGCCCTAGGAATTTTGATAACATCTATCCTAAGATGCCTCTTGATGTGGTATCACTTCTATAATTATCATCCCTTCCCCACAAATGTTTTCAACCAATTTTTGCTACAATATTTTTTAGTTTTGATAAAAATTGATGAAAACCTCCATGGCCCATCCCAAAATCTATAAAATTGAATTTGGTTGCAATTTTTTTATTAGAAGACTTACTTAGAACTTATTTCTTATTCCCTCCATGATTTCATGAATGTATTTATCTTTAGTAAGACTTTTTGGGCTTTTCTCTTTAAAGTTGCATGGTTAAAATGATTTGGAAAGTGATATTTCAAGTCTATTTATCTGTTGACTTTCCCTCTTTTTTACCTTTTTGGGTAGGTCCTCTGCTAGTTGGAGGCTTGTCAATCATCCATTTGATGTGAAAAATACACCTTATGGGTTATCCCACTCTAGACATAATGGTGGCATCCAATTCAATATCTAATGTTATATGGTGCTTGATTCTAGACCTTTTGGGTATCCTTGGCTATTTTTCATGTGAAATCCTCTTTAGATGCACCTAGGATAAATGTTTATTTATTCAATTCTCTTAGTCTATAACATTATTGATTTCTCATATTTGGTCCTCTATTGATTCATTATTCTTCTTCCACTATGGTCTCTATAGGTGTGTGGGTTATTAGTTGCAATTATTCAAGATTTGCGCTAGTCTTCCCTAGTTAGTCTTCATATTTCATGAGCCTCTTAACACCCTTTCCTCACCTCTCACAATGGTCTATGTCAGTAACATTCACTCACTTTCAGCTTTCTCATGTTCTCTACCTCCCTCATGGAAGTCACTTGTTCCAAATTATGTTGTAATAGTCAATACATGGTTGTGTATTCTATCCTTGACCCCTATCATGGTTCACTATTATGTGGTGATTCACATTGATGGAAAAATTTAAGGAAACCTAGGACTTATTGCTATAGTTTGTACTATCAATTATCCATCTGGACATGAGTTTTTTACAACTAGTTTATTCCTTATTAGTGAGATGAACAATGTTACAAGGTATTACTCAATCATTATATCCCTGAATGATGCCTATGCATTAGGCACATGTGATGTGAATTTTTTATTTGTCTTACTCTTAGCTATGTCTTAGCTCACCATGGGTTGGAATGTCCTTAGAATTGATTTTATCACTCTCTTTGAGGTGGCATCTAATTTGGTCTCCTATTTTGAGGAATTCTAAATATCCCACATCCTTTTTGTAGAGAATACTAAAGCATATACTCTAGTGAATTTCATATTGTCTTTTTTAGTTTGATATCACTTTTTGTCACTTCTTATTTAGGATATATATATGGAGATAGATTTGGATCACATAGAGTTTAGGCTTGTATCTATTAGATTGAGCCATCAAATATTCATCAAATGTTATTCATATCAAGTGAGTGTAGGTAATATTTTCTATTTTCCTTTTCTTATCTATTTATTATTTTTGTGTATCTTTCATGTACTACACAAAAATATTAATTTTATTGAAAACCCATTACTTTTACCTATGGGGCATATGCAATTATGATTGCTCTAACCTTATTCCTCTTGATGATTACACATATACTTATAATGAATACTAATATTTATTTTGAGTCTTATTTGATCCTAATTAATTACTTAGATATATGCCCATATGGTGTGCACCCTTATAGGTCTTCCCCACACTCCACCAGAGCTCTCACACCATGCAAGACCCTTTATGTGCATCTTGGAGACCCTTTGGTAGACTAGGTGACCTAGTGTTTAACCCAAAATTTAGATAAGGGGATATCTAGGGTTAAGGGGTAATAAATTAAATTTTACATAAGGATTTTTAATTAACCTAATGATAAATCTAATTAATATAAAACTTAGACATAATATTTTGAATTTATACAAATAAAATTGCTAAAAATAGTAAAAGTATAACTTTTAATAAATATTGCATTGAATTACAATCAAATGATACTTATTTGGTTTAATGTGCTCATGCAGATTTGATATAGAATAATATTGAATTCAAATTGAATATGATCCTAAAATATTTTTTAGATTTTGGGAATATTATTTTTGTGGCCTTAAATGCTTGCATCAGATCTAGATAATTGTGTTGATGTAGGTATCTAACCTTGACATAGTTATACTTTATGGAATACTAACTAGATATAAATGTGACTAAATAAATTATTATGGGTTTTATATCACCTTTATTTTGACACACACACACACATACATATAACATTCACATGCAATCACTCTTTATTAGATAATTAAATATTAGCTTCATAACCCTTAGAGTGACTATGGGAAAAATGTGTTTGTGGGATCATGATGTCGATCTACCCAAAGGACCCCTTTGTCAATGGATGTTACCTACATATCCAATAATCCAAAGAGGGCCTTATACTTATGTATTTATAACCTACATTTTATATTATGTGTTCACAAGGATGTAATGTGTTATTAACTAAGGCATGCAATAACCTAGCTCGTAACTTGGCAAATATGGATCATGAACTACTAATTGAATGATTTAGACCTGTGAAAATACTAATCCTATTAATAATATAAAAATAGGGATGAATATGGTATATTTTATCTCTTGAATGCTTGATTGATTCCTTCTTGGTATATTGCCTTATGAGTTGTATGTGGTTTATAGGTGAAGAATTAATGAGGTCTAATTGTGTATATATACCAATCCATTTTGGAAATATATCACCTAAAGCACATAGTATAAACTTTAGGATACATTTAATTTTTAAATTGGATGATTTTTTTACACTGGACACTTTATATTAAAGTAGACACTTATATTGAGGTAGGTGTCTGTCTAGGATACAAGTGTCTATGAAGCTATTAAATAGGCACAAGTCTAGAAATTATAGTGTAGGATAATAATCAGGTCAATAGTTTTTTACATATTGTATAAGCCCTGTTCATTATAATAAAAATGGTTAGACTAAGATAAAATAAATTTAGGAACAAATAGATAGTGAATACAAGCCTCTAAACATTGATCAATTATTTAATTTAAAGGTACAACCATGATAGGTTTTTTCAAAGTCTACAATATTGATATACTACATAAATCACATTTCACTATTTACATCCCCCCTTTAATATAGTAATGAAATTATTAGTTTAAAAAAAAAAATCATACTTGGGTCTATGTACACACCTTATCTTTAAATGAGCCCAACTTAAGTGATTTGATAATGACATAACTATATCCTATAGCATTTCAAAATATATAATTAATGTATGAAATCTAAGTTTGAATTAATTCAAAATTCTTGAAAATATAAATAACAAGGTTAGAAGTACATCTATGTGTTGATGTAAGTATCTTGTCTTTTAACAATTTGATTTTAAAGGATGTCTTATTATGAAGCATTGAATTTGAGATTAGTAAAAAATTAGACAAAAAAGTGCATATATATATATATATATATATATATATATATATATATATATATATATATATATATATATATATATATTGGATGAAACATTCCCCCAACTTGGTGTAAATGTGAGTTTTTCCATGACTATTGAGCTTTTTTCATCTCAATCATGCAATCTAAATATGCTCATAATATGGTGAGTGTGAGTAATTTTTAAATATAAAATATATATATCTAGTGAGGGTGGATTATTTAATCAAATCCAACTTATAAGAATGGGAAATTAGTATGATTTAAATAAGATCTAACTTATATTTTTTGTAAGATTGAGTTATTTAATCTACTCAACCTTCTTAAGATGAACCAACTACTATAATAGATTATCTCAATAACAATCCACAATAGTCCATAATAGTCCATCTTGGGTATAATAATAGTCCATAATAATATTTTAAATATATAAAATGCTTTGATTTTGAAATGTTAGGCACCCTTTACATGAAATATGCACCTCATATATGTCTTAATCTAAAACATGAGTATAGTAACAATATAAATGTATAAAACACTACCAAAAATGTTATCTAAATCATATAAATGTGAAATTAGGTAAACATGAAATTGGTGTTAAGTGTAAAGGACATGTTTTTATGACATTTCACCATTAAATGTAGATAACCTAATAACTATATTAAATGTGGTGAACATGATTCCAAAACTTTCCCCCACTATAATATGGAGTGATGAGTACCGAATAAGTGTGGAGGTCATAAATTTTTTACATGTCCCCATTGAAATATAAAACTATAAAATTGTGGAATACATGCCTCTATGACATGCCCATATTGATATTACACTTGTTTCTATTGGAAAAAATATTCTGAGAGGGGGGGTTTAAATCAATTGCTTAATAATATTTATTTAATTCCACTTATCATTCCATTCACATAAAAGATCAATGTATAAACAAAGTAACTATATAAGCATATCATGAGAGAAAACAAAAGATCTGTGAGAAACCCTATTAGGTAATAAAAAATAATAAACCATGTACATGGAATATAGTCTTATAATTTCAAGATCCAAAGTTTAGTGAAGCACCAACTTCACAAGGAGATCCAACACCTATCTAGATAATCACCCACTTAACTAGCCTTATACAACCTTTATCCTACAAGGAGGATCCAACCTTCTATGTAGATTATCACCAAATAAGTCACCTTTTATCTTTGATCACCTTATAACATCTATTTATAACAAAACTGTAGATGACAACCTTATTTTACACTCTTTACCCTTCGATCTCACTCAAACAACCTCTTAGGCCTTCTCACTCAAATAACGCTCTCTTTGGTAGAATTAGGTCAAATGACCTTACTAAAAATCTATATAAAAATAGTTATATAATCATGAAATTTTCATATCATATATATAATTTTCTTTAATTCTTTAACCTATTCTCCAAAATACTATATCCTTTGCTTAATAGTTCAATCCTCTAACTAGTCAAAATAGGCTTATTAGGCCTTGACTTTATACTTGATTATTTATCATAACTATATTGGATAGATAAGGACCTAAAAATAATTTTATTATGATTGAATTATATCATTAAACACGTTTCACTAGTGAAACCAAAAATACATAAGTTGGTCATAGTCCATAAGGACCAAATTCACCATTAGGCCTAATGGAGACTTAATGTAATTAGGTTTGTCTTATCCACATGTTACCAATATGACCCTTAGGAACACTTTTTGTATTAAAAAATAGATGAAAAAATTCATACATGTCTCCAATAAACCCATGATAAGTTCACCTTGGTTCCTCAACTCCATTTGGCCCATTTCACTACTTGGACCCATTAATTAGGTCTCTTCGCCAATAGGCCTTCTCACTACCTGAAAGTCTGTCTCACAAATTTAAACCATATACAAAAATTTACCACATAAAACATGAATAAAATAATATTAATAGGATATTAAATACTTAATAATCTTCCCAAAATTATTTTATCTTCACTACATAGGCCAAAAGTCCTCAGGAACACTCCTGTAGATGGCTTACTCAGAAACACCAAACACTATTAACACATAGTCAAAATAATTTGACTCTCCAAGATTTAGAAAGGAATTTAAATGAAAAAAACACCTTAAAATTATATATGAGATATTTATAACATATTAATTATATTTTTATGATTAAACTTAGTGAAAAATGACTCAAAAACCTCCTTTTTACACACAAACACAAAAAGTTGCTTGCAGAACAAAAACCATAGTAAATAAAATCAAATATTAGAACACATAAGGGAAAAATTATGTGAAATTTAAATGTATTTTTTTTTAAATTTATCATTCTTATAAAATATCTAAAAATATATATTTCATGGTCATATATCAATATTGGTCTTACAGACCAATCTCACTCTGTCACTCTACACAAACTTCACTGTGTTATATAGACCAGTTTAATGACAAAATTTTGCATATATTTAGGAATAATAAACACTTATATACATATTTTATAGTATCTATAGGTATTTAATAATTACCCCATGCCTTAGGATCCATCCCTATTCCTTTTTAACCAATCTTGAATCTCATTCTCATTCTCACTATTTTGCTCATTAGGCCAGTTTAGCGATAGGCTAACTTCCATGACTAGTTTATAAACATTTTGGTCATAAACCTGATAAAAAAATTCACGGCCATAAAATATTCTTTCACATCATCCTCCATTGATTTTTATGCTTTGACCTAGTCAACCCTACCTGTAGCATCAAAAACCCTAAAAATAAGGGTTTTCTTGTAGCTTCTATTCATTGTCAAGACAAAAAAAACCACCTAAGGAAAAATTTAATAGTAATTTACATGTTTAAATAATAAAATAAGGTCAAAATAAACATTTTAAGCTGAAACTAATTATATATTTCCTATCAAGGATTTTTTAGGGTTTTAAGAGGGTTTGGACTACCTTACCATATTAGCAATCATTGATAAAGGATTGCCCCTCAACTCCAAAATAAATGTAAATAAATTAAATATTGGTACATTAAACAATTAAAATTAATTTATCATGATATAATTCAAAGGTTTCACATGGAAATGAGCATGAGAAACTTCTTATCAAGTCTACAACACCCCATTAGATTCACACTATCAACCTTACCACCAAATTTATTAAATTCTCCTGTGGGCTATGAATTAAAACTTGGTAAACATGTTTAAAATAATCCCTCACACCTATTTAAATTATTTAAAGAGATATTACCCCTTTTTAAATTATCTTGGCCTCATTAGACCATAACAGGTCTCTTTATACACTAGGCCTTAGACTACTAGTCATACTTGGATTATGATCATGAATTGAAAACACTTAAAATATATTAAATACTTAATCCACATGTTATATATACTCATATAATACTCATAAATTTCTAATATTTCTCACATAGGTCTCATATGGCTCCAATCATCATGCTACTGACCTATGCCATTTCAATAGGTTCCTTAATTAAGGCTCCAAGAACTCAACATTAAGAACAAAAAAGAAAACAAGTAATGAAATAATAGGCATATGATTATTTCAATTTATTTTCCATTAAATTATAGTACCATCATGCATTTATTTCATTCATGTCCCTTTATTTACGAATTTTGATAGTTGTCTTGCATTTCCTAGTTCCTGCCATATCTTGGTCTGTTATTATTTGTAAATTATCATGTACTAGTTCACTCAATTTTCCATTCCCAAAGGATATTTGTAATATTTTTAGTCTTATTATACCCAACCATGTTACCACTCTTTTTTTTCCTCCATATATGAGTATTATTTTATATCATAATTTATAGATTTGTGGAGACTAATTTGAGTTTATTTGGTCCTCTACTATCTTGGTGTCTTATTGTTTACCATCGATTACTATTTTAATTCCCTTATTTATATTCTTGACATGATTTCTATCCCTAATGAATCGTTCCTTACTAATAATTTTTTTACCTTATGGAGGACAATAGTGACTACTTGATCTTTTATTAGGATTTTTTATTACCAATGTGTCATATCTCAAACTACCGTTAGAATTTTATTTTACTCATCCCTTTATCTTTATGCCTCTTCTTACTGATAATACATATTGTTCTTCATTAGATAATACTAAATTATGGTGACTCTTCTTAGTCGATATAGTGTTTATTCCCTATGTTATCTTACCTCTATATGCCAAGATCCATCTTGACCCCATATTTCTACAATTATAATTTTGTCAACATGTGGAATAAATTGAGACTAGATTAATTCAAAAATGTGCCTAACCTCTCATCATTGTGTCAAATCTAATACTGTAGGTTCATAGTTTTCTTGTCCATTTTCTTTCCCATCCTTTAGTTTTACTCACAATTGATACCTTTTTTATCTGGTTATCATATTATGTATGTGCAAAGAAGTATGTTGAATTATTTGAATATGTAGTGAGATTATTTATTATCTCCATGCATTATTATCAATTGTAGACACATTACTCTCCAATTTTATTTTTTCCTTTTGTAGAATAAAGTTCCATTATATTCCTTAGTATTATCATTTATTTCTTATTGTGATGTACATTTTAGTCAACATAATAATATATGTTTTTCACCTTATTTTACTTCCTATCTATTCTATGTTATGATCATCATAAAAGTATGTTGTGAAAACATTAGATAACTAGTTTCCAAGATATCTATATTTTGAGTACTGTAGTAGACTTTTTTTAACTCCCTTAGGTGGGAGGATAGTATGAACCTAGTAGGGAGATGACACGATCTATAACTAAAAATTTAAGCGTATGGTCTAGGGTATTATGGTAGCTTCTACTAGTACTTCACCCTATTGGAAGGATAATGTCACCTCGTAAGTTATTGATTTGATACTTCTACCACCGTACATTTTCAATCTTGCACCATTGATAAATCTTTGTTTCAAGTTCCTTTCTAGTGTTTGAAGATTTATTGTGCATGAGTTCAATATACTTTCCACTATATAGGTACGAAGCCATATTATTTTCAACTTTCAAAATTTTTGATATTTACTATCACAGAGTAAAACCTTATCTCTAACTTGAAATTATTTTATCTTTATGTGCCTATCATGCCATGCTTTTTGGAACCTTTTTTCTTGTGTTTGATTATATGATTCTAAAAAACTTTGTTCATCTAGTTTTTATAACTCCATTAAGCTTTCTTAAATAAAATAATTCTCATTCATTTAGAATGTGATTGCAAGTCATAATTTTGGTAGTACATATTCCATTAGAATCACAAATTTTAATTTATAGACTAAATAGAAGGGATAATATTTAGTTAGTCATTTTTAAGTGGTGTGGTAAGCCCATAGGACAACTGGTATCTTTATATCTCAATCCCCTATCTCAATATTACATAGTTTTTTTTAAATTTTATCTAATACTTTATTGAATGCTTCAATGGTTCCATTAGTTTGTGGATGGTAGGGAGTGCCTCTGTGATGTTAGATTAATTAATATTTTTGAAATTATTTAATTATTTTATTGACAAAGTGTTTTCCTTGATCACTTGTTATGTTCAAAGGGAATCTAAACCTTGTAATTATGTTCTCATACAAGAAATTTTTAGTGGTCTTTGCAGCATAGTCCTTTGTTTGTATATCTTCTACCTAATTTGTGAGGTATTTTGATCCCATGATAATGAATCTAGCATTGATTTTTCTTACCACAATCTTGATAGGACTGATAAAATCAATTACCTATTTTTCAAATGGGGCTACTACCAAAATTGGGTAGAGGGGAATCTCATGTTTGGAATTTGGTTTACCCACTCTTTGACAAATGTCATAATTCATTACATACTTATGTGTGTATATGAAAATTGATGGCCACCAAAGCCTTGCTGAGAGTATTTTATTTCCTTATGGATTCTCCTGAGTTATTTCCTTCTACAAATCCATGTGCTTCTCTTAAAATACAATGTATTTCATGTGGTAATGCTACTTGTCATAACATGTCATCTATTTATTTATTATAAAACACCCCTTCAATTAGCATGAAATGAAACATGTGAATAATCAATATTTTATTTTTTAATGTATTATATTCCTTTAAAAAATCTCTCTACATAAAACTTATGCAATATGTTCCATGTCCTTAGGTACTGCTTCTATCTGAAAGAGGTGATTTTGGATAAACTCATTCTTAATTGGTCATACATCTCCTATCATTATTATAGATAAATAATCATGTCTATTATTATATTTCTAGGTTTCACCACTATCTTGAAGTCAATTCTTATAACAACATGAGCCAGTGACAGATTCTCCCTTATATTACTGGTCTATTAATTAGATATTTAAATGGATCATGATTTGTAACAAAAATTAAATGGGGTTTTCAAAAAGTGATGTCTAATTTTTTTCACCATGCATACCATAGTAAGTGTTTCCCTCTCTATTTTGGAGCCTTTATGCTCTTACTACTTTCCTATTAGCTAAGGAAATTGAGTGGTCTATATTTCCCCGCTATTGTGCTAGGACTACCCCTATTGTAATCCCTGATGCATCGACATGTACATGAAATGGAATTTTCCAATTTAAGAATATTAATATTAGAGCATCTATGATATTATTATTGAGTCTATAAAAATATTAATAGCATTGTCTTGACCAATTTAATGGTTAATTATTCCACTTTTTTGACAATTCTTAGATGGGAGCATTGATAGTTTCATAATTAAGTATAAAATGGTAGTGATATCTAGTATAACCCAATATTATTTGGACCTCATTTCAGGACTTGGGTGGTGATAGATTAATGATTATGGTAGTTTTGAGTGGATCTACCATCATTCATTCTTTACATATAATATTTCCTAACAACATTCCAAAAAGGGTAGAAAATATGCATTTCTTGAGATTGAGTGAAATGTTTAATTAATTACATCTATGAAACATCATTATTACTAATTTTACATGATCTATGATTAACCCATAAACTTCCATTCAAATATACTTCTATGAATTCATGAATGAAGTCTCTAAATGCATTCACCATTATATGACTATATATCGTTGGTGCATCTTAAATCTACATGGCATAATTGTATACATGAAATATACCAATTTCAAGGAAAATGTAGTTTTTGGCCTATATTATAATGCTATCATGACCTAATGGTATCTTGAGAATCCATCGGTGAAGGAATAGACCTCTCTACCTGTAACACTTTCTAATATTTACTCGATGAATAGAGTTGGGAATGGGTTATACAATCAAACCTCATTGACATGCCTATAATCAGTGCATACAAAGTATCTCACTATTTTTATTATTTTTTATTATCATAGGACTTATCCATTTAATATCTTTTACTAGTGTTATTATACCTCCAACTAGCATTTTATCCAATTCCACCTTAACTTTCACTTTTATATTAGGATTTAGCCTATATGGTCATTTCTATAGTCGTTTAGTGTGTTATTTTAATTGAATATTAATAATACCTACATGATACTTTATGAATTTAAATTTAGTAAACATTCATGGAAACAAATCTTTGAATTCCCTTAGTAATTATAGGAATTTCTCTACCTCTTCTTTAGCCGAGTAATTTCCTATCTTTATCAATTTTGGTTTTCCCTCTTTAGTAATATTCTACTCCCTAATTTTTAGTGGTTCATATAAATAATATATTTTATCCTTTATGGTATTAAAGAGTTTCCTCTCACCTTCTGAAATGCCAATTTTTATGTTTTCTATTTTTTCTTCATCATCATGTTCATGTTTAGTAATTTGCCATATGCTCTTGTTATTTTATTCTTGTAGTTATACTTATAGTGTTTGGTAATTATTGTATAATTATTCAAATTTTTTCCCACTCATCAAAATTTCTTAATGATCTTTATTTTTTTATTTTATTTTGGGGAATTATTATTTTGATGTCAAGTCTTTCTTGAATAAGAACGTTTTGATCTTCTACAATGCCCTACATACTCTAGAATCAGGATCCCAAAAGTTAAATGTTTTGAAGAAATTCATTCTCAAATCTATCCATGTTTTTGTCCCTTTCCATATTTATTGGTATAGGTACCATGTTTTTGGTATTGCATCCAATGGCTAGTAAAATAATTATGCCCATAAATGTTTATCTGTCTCCCCTCTTAGTTTCCATAATTTTCACGTGTTTTAATATTCTACCATGGGTTTTTATTACCTAAATACCATGTTATCTCAAGGAATTAGATTTATAATTTATTAAATCCTTATTTATGTTAATACACAGAATGTTTTCCAATTATGAATGGTCATTTTATGTGTGTGCCACCACCTTGTGGTGGTAATGGTGAGTGTATTATCAATAACTATCATTTGTATTTACTTTTATGGAAATACTCTCATCATTTTTTGTAAATATTAATTGAATATCCCTATTAAAATAAAATTTGGTAGTTTATTATGTGAATATCTTTCAATGCATGACCTCTTTTTCTCAATGGTGATAGATTTTTCAATGCAGTAGTATTTTTTACTTTATAGGGTATTTTCCTTATACAACATAATTTTAGCATTGTAATTTTTTGATCCCCATAAGTGAAGGCCTCAATTTCATCACTTGAGGGTATCTTAGATTCTTCTTCTTAGACTATAAATTATCCCTCATCATTAGGTTCTGGGTCATCTTCTATCTTAATAATATTTTTCATAGTATACACCCTAACAAGATTATCAAATTTGTTGTCTTTATATTTAGACCATAATTACTCTAACCATGATAATTGCATTCCAACCTCCAATGGAAAGTGAACCACCAACCCATTCCTCTCAAATGTGATTTCATCTTCTTTTGAGTTTAATGATCCATTAATATTGATGAACCATTATTGGTTTAATAGTGTTAGATAGCTAGTAATGTACACATCAATGACTTCAAACTCTACCTTCTTCTTTATACCCAAAAAGTTAACTTCCATGTCATTTAGGGTGTTAATGGGTGACTGTGGAGTTTTTTAATCCATAAAAACATCATATGATGCCACATGCAACTAAATTTTATCTAGTATATCCCATGTTCTCCACAACAAACATTTGTATATATGTCAAGATCTAATAGTATTTTGCTTATTTTCTAGCCATCTATTTCAATATCCAACAAAATGGTAATTTTATTCCATTTTTTATTTGTGTGGAAAACATTTTTATTTGTCTTGTTCTATTTAGTATTATCTACTCTTTATACTCGGTGTTCCCTTTTTTGTTTATTTCAATACTTAAAAAATTGAGTAAGTTTGGTTATGAGGTCTTATTTCTCAACTAGTTTTATTAGCCTTTTTAAATCTCCAACCTCTTCATCAAAATATGTCAGCTTAAGATTATCTTTATCTTTTTTTTCCCTTATTATATTTATTCTTTTTTCAACAATTCTATCATGTTCATTAATGTTAGCTTAATATACCTATTATTTTGTGTCTGAGTCTATCCTAAAATCAATTACTACTTATTTTACTTTATTAGTCTTCATGTCATTTATAATGGTTATTTCTATTTGCGGTTGTAATTTGTCATTTATAATAGAAAGAGAGTTATTATGTGGAATCTCTTTTTTATCCTTTATAGTTTATTGAAAATTTATAATCTATTCAACCATACATGTTCTCTAGGATGAACTACCCCATTTTTATATTATCTTCTCTCCTTCTCTTTTGTGGTGAATTTCATTACACCATCCCTTTGTATCTTATCCACTAGATACTTTTTGTAGATATGTATCCCCTTTCCTGGGAGGAGATTCTACCAATTCATTAGTTTTTATTACACCATTTTTATATAATTGTGCTACTTTTGGGTATAGGAATGAGTTGTGGGTTCCCTTTTCATGGTAGAACCCACCCTCTACTAGTGGATCTTCTTCACAATTCCTATAAATTTACCCAATATTCTTACATTTTTATCATGTTAGGGGAGGTATTTCGTAATTATACCCTTGACTATAGTTTTTATTTTATCCTCTACCACCTTGGTAGTTTCCTCTTCCACAGTATCCTCCTCTATAACTATCCTAGATACCCCCTTTGTATCCTCCATGATTTTTATTTTAGCATTGGGGTTAGGTGTTTTGAATTATCTATTTTATTTGATATACTTGTCCAAAATTTGGTATGGTATTATTATTTATGGATAATTGCATTGGGGGCATTTACTACATTATTGCCACTCTTCTCTGAATAGTATCCTAGACATTTGTAAGTGCACCATGAGTAGGGTAGCTATGGTTATAATGTTTGAATGATCCATAATTTATATAATAAATAATATGATTTTTATGAGGTGTTACTTTCATAATTGGGCATAAATGATGGTGATGTTGATCATATACTTTATATATTTTATATTATATTCTTTCCCCATATATCACTTGTTGGAGAGGTGGGGTCATGCCCTGTGTAAACCTTATTGTTACTGATTTTATTTCTATGTCATTGTAGGTAATTCCATCCTAGAATGAAATTTTTAATAGAATGTAGTATATAAAATTTTTTGGTTGTGGTTGTGTATGATTACTTTATGGTACCATGTACTCATCTCCCTTTATTTTTATCTCTTTTTTAGTCATATTGTTGTAATTCTAACTATAATCATTTGACATTATCCTTGAATGAAATATATTTATCCCTTATCTAGGATTATTATTTTAATATTTATGGCATATTTAATGTTTCCATGAATGCATTAAAAATATTTCCTTCCATGTTGCCACGGAGGCATGGGAGTAATGTAGATATAAACCATTGAATCCTTTTTATTCATTGAGTAGCTCCTCTAATTTCCATACTATAGATTTAAATCACTAATAATAATCTATTATATATTCCTTATCCTTATAAATTAATTCCCTCATCTTCATAAAAATCTCTATTTATATATCTAGGTAGTGAAAGTCTCATTTTAATGATTTTTGAGCATCGACCCATGTAGTGGTATGTTTGGAGTAAGTCTTCATATACCATTTAAGTACATCATATCTTAATGTACCCATAAAATAAAATCATCACACATTCCTTATTAATGTTTTGGGTTATCCAATATTAATCTAATATAAACAAATATTTTTATACATCCTTCATGTATTTACCAAATAGTGGAAACTTCATCCTATTCTATGTCATTTGAGGTTTCTTTGGTGATTTAGGAGTACCTCCACTAGGCTTGGTACTATTATTCATATGATACTTTGAGGTACATGTACTTATATTACTATGAAAATTATATTATTTATCATCCTTCTTATATATATTTAATTATCAATTACATCCTTGATATCTTTTTAATTCTGCCTCAAAGTATCTTCTTCCTAATACTTCCATATAATTTTGCACAAATTATTGTCTACACTCAATCTCTTTTTTATGAATTTTATATTTGTATTCTACTTATTTGCTAATAAATATATCTATATTAAGATTTGAATGTCAATATATATTTTGAAGCATCACATGGGATGATGATTAGTCCAAAGGGTTCATTTCCTCTTGAGGTATCTTTCGATTGGGGTTTGGGCATGTTGTATCTTTTTTATTTTCTTCTTCCTCATATTTTATCTCTAAGTGGACTTATTTTACCATGTTCTCACTACTAATCCTATTTTTTTCAAATTAATCTCTTCCTCATCTTACTTCCTTTTTTTCCTAATTATGACTACCAATACTTATCTCTTATTATTCTTTCTCCTTTCTATCTTCCTCTACTGATACTTATACCTTATCTATGATAATTCCATCCTTACCACTTACTATCAAGTTTCCTTCAATTGATAAAATATCCACCCTTGGTTCTACTATATAATATATATCTCCTATCTTAATCCTCTTTTCTACACTTTTTCTTATACTAATATCGAGGCCTCATACATTATGAGTCAAACTACTCGCAACCTATTGGTCTTCCACATCTAGGGTTAAAAGTAGATTGGGTATTCGAAATAGTGTGACTAACTTTGTTAATCCCTCTTGCATGTCATCCATCACCTTTAATAGTGTATGATATAAACATATTTCTTATATATTTCTTTTTCTTTCCTCATCGATGCCTCTTTTAAGTGTGAATACTAATTCATCCATTTCTTATGGAGGGATAGTATCAAGATTTTTAATAGTAGGACCTATATACACATAATATTTTTAAACTTTTATCAATTATTGACACTTTGTCTTGCGGGATCCCATCAAGTCTCAATATCTCTAAGTGCACACCTTAAGGGGTGTAATGAGAAAGGGGTGAACTAATTATTGGTGCTTCGTAAAATTGTTGTCCCTTTTTCTACATGTTATCTACACACTTGTTTCCTAAAAAACATATCCCTAAGCTTATTCTTCTCTATTGTACACTCAATCATTTCCCACCTTTCATTCCCCTTTTCCTAACCTTAAAACCTTTTTGATAATTTATAGAATTTTTTAAATTGGGTTGAACCTGTACTCTTATGTGTGAAATTAATATAGGTTTTAATTTAGATCTTGGCCAACCTAGCCCATGACCTAGTGATTTTTTTGTCGATAACAGTACTAAGTTGACTAGTTCAACTCTATTGGCCAAAACTTTCAAAAAGGCTCAGGGATAAATCTAATTATATACAAGATCATTTCACCATTATTTAGAGAAGAGAAAAATAAGTAATTTCCATTTCACATCTGCTTATCCACCATTTTACTTGAGGAGTAAGCTTAGGGTTTCATACTTTCTTTAGAAATATAGATCTTATATTATGGAGTAGTCTTTTGGATGTATTTATAGGTTGTGTATCCTATATTTTATTTATCCTTGTCATCCTTACATACCATAACAACCTCTTGTGAAACACCTTGAACAAGGGAGAGATTGAGGATTGACAAGTTTGTCTTTAAAGGTAAGTATTCCTAGCTTTTTTCCTACTTTGTAAGAGTAGATAGATATGCATTTAAAAGGTAAGTATTCCTAACTTTGTTCCTACTTTGTAAGAGTAGATAGATATGCATTTATACTTCTCTTTCATTCATAGGATTTAGTATACATTGACATTAGTATATGTCTCTTATACATGTTTAATTTTATTGTTTATTACCCCCACTTTGTGCCACAAGCTTTGGTGAGCACTAGGTTAGATTTTTTTGCCTTACTTGTTATTAGTATGGTGAATATGAAAACATAGGGATTAGTTAGGTTTATTTCATGATTATGCTTAACTAGAGGATTTGGAATTCTCCCTAGTATTATTTATTATAATAATATATCCCCTAATTAAGTCTATCAAATCCACATATTGATTATTTTCTTGATTATCTAATGTATCCCCAATTGAAAGTGTAAGTATGATCTATTTTATCTGAGTTAGGATTGATTTATAGACAGATGCATTTCTAATTGCATACATTCTATTGAACTCAATGTGAATCTAACCCTTATAGGTTTTCTTTCACATTTCTCATTATTTTATCATTTTATTTATTATTTTTCTATACTTGTGATATTAGACCGATAGGGTCAATATAGTTTCTAACTTTTGTGCACAATTTTAACACACAATCACATCAAAATGACTATGTTTTGTTTGTGCAAGTCTTCATCAGATATAGGTTACTAGGTTGAATAGGTCAACATAGTAAATGTTTTCATTTCAAAATAGACTATTGGGTCAAATAGGTCAACACAATACTCTTCTAGACTTACAAAAAACATACTAAGTCAACCAGGGTGGTATAGTCTTATTCAAAGCTTCTAGAAAACATACTAGGTTGACCAGGCTAGTATAATCATCTTCATAGATTCCATAAACATACTAGGTTAACTAGGTTGACATAGTCATTTTCATAGGCTTCAACAAATAGGGAATTATAGAACTAGGTCAACCCAGTTGACACAGTTGACAAAATTTATAAGTAAAAAATAGGACACTTCAACAAAAATCTCACTTTCCTCTGCATCTTCCAACCCACCAAGGTTCTTTTCTCTATAATATCCTATGTAGACTAATAAAACTTAGCTATCCTCATCCTTAGCATGTTATATTAAGCCAATAACCTCTGCTAAAATGAATGGCATATGATGGTCATGTGGAAAAATCTTAATGTATCACCCCTTTAGATTAGGTTCATTTCATGAAATTTCTATCTCTTTCCCCCTACAAGTAAATAGCTAGTTTAGGTGATAAGCACTTCAAAACACATTCAGGGAGCTAGCCCTTAAACCTAAAGGCTCACTTCCACTATAGGTACACCCATATACATAAAAGTGTTCCCATGTTTCCAAATTTTATAAAAGGCTTGAAAACCCTCTTATAGGGTTCAAGATTTGGTGAGAATAGTTATGGCATGCCCAGTGAGACTCATTGTCTTTAAGACAACCTATCAAGGTTTATGTTGATCTTAAAAAATTCAACTACAAATTGTTGTGCTATTCAACATTTGGTAACTCATTCAAGGTAAATCTAGTTCAAGGAAATTGTTTTGTTATAAACCTACCTTCATAATTCATGGTTCTCACTAGGTCATCCCGTAGTAGAGCATCCAATCCCATTAACCCACCTGTTAAACCTAAAATTCCTCTTGAGGTTTAGTATCCATAACCTAATCTACCATTTTAAGAATAATTATATTTTTATAGAGAGGAAGAGATTGAAGAGGCTCAATAAATTGGATATATTTAAGAAGAAGACATGGTTAGACCTCATGTTTTCACTAGCTTCAATATTAAGAATCTAATTCAACTTCAAGTATATGATGGAATTATTCCTAATGAAATGAAAGGTGTGCCCACATTAAATGGTGAGAGTGATGTCACACCTAGTGAGCACATTATAGATTTTTTTAACTTTTGAAGTTTCCAAAATATTGTTTGAGAGAAAATTTCCATTATACTCCTTTCCATGTCCCTTAAAGGGAAGGATCTTGATTGGTATAAGAATCTAGAAGGTAGATTCATCACAACATGGGATGAGTTTAGAGTGTTGTTGACTTACATATTTGGAAATTAAAGTGACCATGCCTCTCTCATACATCATCTTAATGTGATAAAAATGGGATCTAAATAAATAATGCATGACTGCAATGAAAGGTTTTAGAAAACTTGGCATAGATTGCCTCCTCCCATGAGACTACCTACTAGTTTTGTGTTTCCTACATACTTGAGAGCCATTAGGACTGAAATTACTATCATGATTGAATCTATGGGAGGTTCCACTCTTCCCAAAGTGTATGATCTTTATATCAAAGATAATAATATTCTCATCTAAGATGGAAGGTTGCCTCCTAAGTTTTTTATGCCTCATTTGTCTCATGCTTCTACTAGTACTCTAGAAGTGGTTCAATTCTTAATGCCAATACCAAGCCCAAGGATGCTCCTAAGAAGGTAGATAATGCCATGGACAAAGATACATATATCTAATGGTTGGAAGCTAATATTGGGAGAGGAAATATGTAGTGAGGTGTCCATTAGAATTCATACCCTTATCAATAGAAATATGGTCAACAATATGGAAGAGAAAGAGGCCAATGGTATCCTAACCCCAATAGGCCTGCCAATGTATATAGTCCTAATTCTATCAAAAAAGCAAGGGAGATGGTGATAATTCATAGCAATTTAATATAGGGAGAATATTGATAACAAGACAAATTCATGGATGATAATGAGAATGGAGAGAAAGCTCTAGTTTCTTAAGGAGGATTTGATCCCCTCATATCAAATGAAGATGATGTAATGATATAAGTTAATGAGGATTGATATCCTCAAGGAGATATCTTCACCAATTTTTTGGTTCAATAACTTTTGTGCTAAATTAAGGAGCCTATATCATAGACAATACAAGGGATAAGAGGAAGTATCTAGGAGGTGATAGTAGCATGCCCACTATCTCAACCAATCATCCTACAAGGCAACAAGGCATAGTTGCAAGTGTGATAGTTTCAAAAGCTCCAACACCTCCATCAAGTCAAAATATGGTAAGGTCTACTCCTATTCCTTAGGTTCCAAGTAATTCTCTACCTACAAGATCCCAAGATAAATTATGTATGTCTTATTTAAACATTTTATATTCTTTGAAGAATACTAAAACATCCATTTCTCTTTGGGATATTCTTCATATGCCTAGTCAAAAAGAACTACAAAATTAGTTATCTGCTATTCTTTCTAGTGTCTCACCCTCAAATAAAATTCATGTCCATGTTGATCTTGAAAATGATCATATTACCATTTTTTAACCATCCATTAGGGCTGAAAAAAATCCACCATTTTACCTCACCCTCATTATAGATGAAAAGTTGGTACATAATTACATAGTCAATAGTGGAGCTTCTACTTTTATCATGCCCAAAGTTATGGATGACAAGTTGTAACTAAAATATGAGATAAATAGCAAATGGGTCCTTCAATTAGATGTTATAACTACCAAAATAGTGGGATTGATAAAAAAACTTGAAGGTTTTATTACATGATTGTCCTAGTTTTTTTTAATCTTCCAGGACATAGTTGTGGTTGATCTCCCAACCCACTTTGCAATCTACCTATCAAGGGAATTCACATCCAAGATAGGTGGTTATATCTCAGTAAATTTATCTTTCTTGGAATTTATAACAAGGTATGGGTAAAAGGTGAAAATTAGGACACAACCCCTTTCAAAGTTTCATCATTAAGATAAGTTTCAAACTAAATTATGAGCCCATGAAGAAAATGAATTTATTATAGATGATGGCACTTATTCTAAGATTAAGGGTATTTGAGATTTTTTCTTGAGGAATATTAAACTAATAATTATGAGCATTATCCCTATGATTTTTTGGAGGATACTAACGTAGGAGTGTATTGTATATATGGAGTACCAATACCTCTACTTACCAAGGAAGAGTGTGAAGATGATGAGATGTAAAAGATGTTTTTTTATGGTTCAATAAATAAAGTCACTATAGGACCTGGTGTTATATTTGTCTCCCCATATAAATAATATTATTATGCTTCATACATAATTAATTTTAGTTGTACTTGTAATGTGGCTGAGTATGAAGGTTTAATTCATGGCCTTTAGTGGACAAGGAGAAAAGGAATCAAGAACTTGAAAGTATATGGAGAAATTGAATTTGATCCAAAAATTAGAAGTCTTGGTTTGATGAATATTTTAATAACACACAAATAATAATTCTATCTCTAAGTAGAGATTTTTTATTGCTCTAAATTGTAGATACAACATATGCCTATCTCTAGGAAGAGATGTCTATTTTCTTTTATGGGATACATATCTATTTATACATATTTTTTAAGGCAGGAGGAGGATGTGTAAGGTCACCATTATCTAGGGAGATGAAATGGTTTGACTTCCATGAATTACAACAACATAGAATTTGAGAAATTACTATTTTTAGAAACTTACTATTTTTATATTACACTACTAAAATTGAAACTTGGGGTACTTCCATCTAGTTTTATGTGGTCAAAACCAACCTAGAAGAGTTATGTGACATATCAAAGAATTATACTCATTATTATATTTTGAATGATTCAAATGGGGAGTCAAATATAGCTATGGTGCAAAATTTATGGCTCTTGAAAATTTTGCCACCAATTGGGGTAAGACCGTCACCCAAATTGTTGACTGAAGTGTTGTTCAAATCATTGCCTAAAGTGTTTTATAGATCATAATTTGTTGTGAATAAGGTTATTAATGTGATTTATATCAATAAAAATTTGTTTAAGTCATAAAATAATAAGGTATGTGATTTTATTGAAGACTTCAATGCATTCAACATATAATCAGTCCTAAGGGAGTAGAATAGTCATGCTTATAAACTTGCTACTACATGATCTCAATTTACTAATCCAAATACAATAAAATAAGAGGGAAATATATATCATATTAAGATAATTATCATACCTTATATTCATAATAATTAAGTGTCTTTTCAAGTGTTTGATATTGACAAACACATTGTATGCTTCTTGCAAAATGAGGTTGAGTTTTCTTCAAAGAATCAGAGGCTCCAAGAACAATTGGGTGATCAGATTATTAAACTAGTAACCAATAATATACCTAATGGTTTAGTGAAATTATAAATTATATTTAATTATAATTATCAAAATAATATTTAAAAAGTGAGTATGTCTACAAAAGAGGACAATTATGAAAGGGTTTTGATCTTTAAGGATAAACTCCTCAAACTAGGAAAGGTATGTTATACTTTAGAGAAGAAAGCATTCATTAAGTTTTGTAGGGAGTTTAATTATATATTTCCTAGGAATATAAGGACCTCAAAGGATTTTATATTATCATGTCACACCATACTATTGAGTTGAAAGCTAGAGTTAAATCAGTCAGACAAAAACAAAGACGTATCAACCCCAATGCTGAGAAACTCATGAGGTTAGAGCTTACCAAACTCGTTGAATCTAAAATAATATTTCCTATAAATAATTTAACATGGGTATATAACATTTTTCCTATTATAAATAATAATTTTGAGATAAAACTTTTTTTATACTTTATAAATATTAATAGAGTATCACTCAAAGATCACTATCCTCTACCCTCAATGAAGAATATTTTACAAATAGTTTCAGGCTTTCAACATTTTTCTCTTCTAAATGGATATTTATGGTATAATCATATTTTATTAAATTAGTATGATATATTTAAGACATAATTCAATAATAAATTTGGTACTTTTTCTTATAGGAATATGCCTTTTGGTTTGTCCAATGTCGATGCCACATTTTAGAGAGCAATGGACATGGCTTTCAAAGGTTCGATCAATGAGGTGATATTGGTTTATCTAGATTATATAATTTTTTTTCTAAAGATGTTAATTAACACATGAAAAACTTAATACAAGTGTTTAAAATATGCTTTTGATATGGATTATCTCTTAATCCAACGAAGTGCATCTTTTTTATTCATGAAGGTAAGCTCTTAGGACATATCATTTCCAACGATGGTTTGATTATTGATCTTAAAAGAATAGAGGATATTCTAAGATCATAATTTATATTTCATAAGAAATGTCTTAAAAGTTTCTTAGGCAAGATAAATTCTTTAAGGAGGTTCATACCTAATTTTATATCTTTGATGAAACCTATCACAACCATGCTCTTTGATGAAACCTATCACAACCATGCTCAGGAAGAACCCAGCTTTTTTCTTGGACCAAAGAAAGTAAGAGAAATTTTGAAGCCATAAATAAAGTAATTTTAGAATCTCCTACTCTTGGAAATATCAATTTTACTAAATAATTCATATTGTATTCATTAGATAGCCTTGATACTATCTCAACCATGCTAATATAAAAGAATGATGAGGGTGTGAAGTAGCCAATTAAATTATTTAATCAAGGTTTAGTATATTATGAAGTCAATCACACATTTTTAGAGAAACAAGTAATTGATTTTTTAAGATAACTAAATAATTTAATAAATATGGTTTCAAATAATAGGATTCATGTTATGGTCTCTCATCCTAATACCAAAGCATTTCTATTGAGTAAAGATCTTAGTGAAAAGAGGGCAGGGTGGATCACTAAAGTAATGGAATATGATGTTGATATTAAGGTGATAAAACTGATAAAGTATAAAGTCATTTTTGAGCATTTGGACTAAGATATTCATGAGCCAAAGGAAGAGGCTCTAGTTAATCATTATTGTTCCCAATCAGTTGGTTCCTTAAATTCACAAATTTGGACACATTATGTGATAAGATTTATTCAAAATGGTGAGTATCCTAATAGTATGAGTAGGTAAAAAAGGAGATATTTTAGGTTGTAATATATTCACTTTTGTCTTCTAAATGGTGTGATATTTAGAAGATATGTTAATGGTGTACTATTAATATGTATTGATAATGATTAGTTTGGAGTGTTTCTTCATAAGTTCCATGATGGAACAATAGGAGGTCATTTCTCTCTGTTAGGTTGTGGAGCTAAAAGCTTCACTGATGCAGACATGGAGGAGGTAGGAGGAGGTTATTGAGTGTCACAGACACTGGCGTCAATCAGGCCAATCGATAGTGACAAGATTAGATAGGAAAGGCAACTGACGTTAGTCAGGGATCGGCTGGCATCGATCACCTCCAAGTAGATAGGGACTAACGTTGGTCGCCTGTGTGGTTTGGAACTGTGAGTATTATGGACAGTTAGTTAAGGAACCAGTTTTTTGCATGATGAGGACTAATTTTAGACTCAAAGCTGCGGATCTAATTATTGTAATTAGGTGTCTAATTATTGTTTGCATGAGATCTATTTAAGAGACTCATGGGTTGTATTGTAAAGTGTGCTAGAGAGTAAGAGAGAAAAATATTAGCTCCTTTTGTGTGTGAAGAGAGAATGGTGTGTTCCTCCTAGTGCCACAGTGCCAAGTGTGGGTGCTGGTTTGGAGAATCAGAAGGGTTCTTCATGTATGTAGGATCTTGGTTAGCAGGTGTTGCATGGATACTTTTGGAGATCTACATGGGTAAGTAAGATCATTGATCTATAGGTGTATGTGGGTGCATGATCCAAGTTTGTAGGTGTGTAGAACCAGATTGATTTGCAGGTGTGCAAGATTAGGGAGGACAGCAACACAATAGGGAGCAGTATTAGGCAAGATCTACTTGGAGTATGGTGTGTACTTGGTTTAGAGAAAAGAGGAAGGCAAGGCAGTTCCTTCCATAAGTAAGATCATTGAGGTGCAGGTTGTTGTAGGTTCAGGGGAGATCTACTTGAAGTATGATTGTGTACTTGGAGTGCATGGAGCACGGGAGTACTGGCAATGTTTTACTGGTTGGTTAGAGGTGAACACCAACTCTGTATTTGAGTTGTGTTTTGGGACCATAAGAGAGAGCTTTGAGGAAAGAAGTACTGTTCACTTGAGGTGTGGGAAGCCTCTGAGAGGTGGTGAAGAAGAAGTGGCATCTTCTTTATTGTATTCTTTTCTGTATGAGTATTAATACAAGTTGTGTATTGTCTCTCAAATTTTGTGTTGTTTCTAGCTTCTAGTTACTTGGTACTTCTAGTTAATTCCACATCTTAAGTTACTTGTATATGGTAATCAATTGTGTGCTTCCATGGGTTCCTAATAATTGGTATCAGAGCTAAGGTTGCAGGAAGTAGGTTTGTGTTTGGTTTCAGGGCACTCTCAGGGGTTTCTAATTGAGTGGGAGTATAGCAACGGTAGAAGAAAGTAAGCTACGAATGGAGAAACTGAATAGCATGAATGGTCACTTATGGTCTGATGGAAAGAAAGAGTAGGTAAAGAAATATTGTTGGTTGGTTATAGATCAGCATGAAGGAATTGAAGAAGCAGATGTTGCAGGTGTTGTTGCACAGGATGCTCTGAGATGTTTCTTGGATAAAGTTGAATCTTGGTTAATAGATTCTATTGCCTCTTTCCATGTAGCCCCAAGTAGAGGGGTTGGTGAGCCTTGTCAGATTATTGGCAAAGGAGAAGTGTTGCTAAAATTGCAGGCGACCAACACATGGGTGTTGAATGAGGTCATGTAGGTCCCAGGCTTGGAGATGTGGCTAATTTCTTCAAGAAATTTGGGTGATGAGAGATGCATAAGAACTCTCACAACAGATGCACTTGAATTAGCTGGTGGTAAGAAAGTAGGTACTCTTTATCTACTTGCTTATATTACTGATTCTTCTTCTATTGCAAAGACGTGACTTTTTAGGCTTGGTCACATGAGCAAGAAGGAGATGCATGTTCTTAAGCGAAAGATAGATGTGTTTGATAGACTTAAGAACTGGAAAGCCTTGGTGTTCTTGGAGGAGATGACAGATAGAGTTCAGTGGATGGGGTTGGATACATATGAGCATGGTAGTTTGGACATGGGTTTTGATTCAAAGGAGCTCATAGGTAAAAACTCATCACTCACAGGTGTACATAGGTACCAGCATCGGTCAGGAGGAATCGGCGTCGAATAGACAGGTGCCTATGTCGGTCATGTGTAGACCGAAGCTGGTGATGTCGGGTAAGGTAAGATTGATGTCAGCAATAGGTAAGACCAATGTTGGTTAAGAGGACCGACGTCAGCAATAGGGACACCGACGTTGGAAGAGTTGGTAGTCAGGACAGGTGCATGGAAACTGACATCAGTTAGATGCAGACTATGTAGTGACTGAGGTCAGTCACTGTAATGGATTTTGGGCAGACAACAAGCTATCAAAGAGTCTCAAATGCCCATATGGAGGTCTGAAAGTGGTAAGTAAGCCTCAAATTTATTGTTCCTCTTATTTACACTCATTTCTTATTGCAGATCAAGAAGGATCCAAGAAACAGTGGGAGCATGGCATGATGAGAATGCAGAACCAAGTGGGAGATTTGGTAGGGTTGCCAGCTAGTATGAAAGCATAGAGATGAATGGATACCTTAGTTAAAGAATAGAGAGAACAGACATGTGAGATTGAAGACCAGGTCATATGGTCTTGAGGAAGCTGTAGGACAGTGGGACAGGACTGACAGGTGGTACCAGGTGGATGCCAAAGTAGGGCTTTAGTTAATATCAGTATAACCATTGTGTTTGTCTTACCATGTGGATGATGGTCACAACATTATCCTGTTGCTATATGTGGAGGATGAGCTTGGTGCAGGTTAAGACATATAGGGTTTTGTTGAGCTAAGGGTAAGGTTAGCTCAGTGGCATGTCATGAGGAATTTAGAGTAGTGAAATTCTTTGGCATGGGAGACATGGAGATCACAGGTTGATTTTATCTCTAGTGGGAGCTGATGTGAATTAGGTGTTGGCAAGGTTCATTACATAGGATGCAAAATTGGAGCACACTAAGGGTTGGACAATTCAATTTCTAAAATCACATGAGGTCTGGTATAGACCTGAGTTTGCTCAAGCAGTGGGCACTGTCAGAGAGTTAGGAGCCAATTTGGGGAAGTGGGTTCTCAGGTATTTGAGAGGGACCAGCAGCAGGTATGCATGTTATGCAAGGTTAAGACTTCACTACATGGGTTTGTAGGTTTGAATGTGGTAGGTTACTTAGATGATAGGTGGTGCACCACAGGTTGTGTGGTGGGTGGTCTTCAGGATTGATCTTGAAGAGGGATATAAGCCAGGAAACATATTAGACATGGTACAGGTATAGGTACAGTGCAGTTGTTTATCTCCAAGTGGGAGATTGTTAGGCTGTGGAGCTAAAAGCTTCACTGATGCAGACATGGAGGAGGTAGGAGGAGGTTGTTGAGTGTCACAGACATCGGCATCGGTCAGGCCAACCGATGTCGGCAGGATTAGACAGGAAAGGTAACTGACGTCAGTCAGGGATCGGCTGACATCGATCACTTCCAAGTAGATAGGGACCGATGTCAGTCACCTGTGTGGTTCAGAACTGTGAGTATTATGGATAGTTAGTTAAGGAACTAGTTATTTTCATGATGAGGACTAATTTTAGACTCAAAGCTGTAGATCTAATTATTGTAATTAGGTGTCTAATTATTGTTTACATGAGATCTATTTAAGAGACTCATGGGTTGTATTGTAAAGTGTGTTAGAGAGTAAGAGAGAAAAATATTAGCTCCTTTTGTGTGTGAAGAGAGCATGGTGTGTTCCTCCTAGTGCCATAGTGCCAAGTGTGGGTGTTGGCTTGGAGAATCAGAAGGGTTCTTCATGTATGTAGGATCTTGGTCAGCAGGTGTTGCATGGCTACTTTTGGAGATCTACATGGGTAAGTAAGATCATTGATCTGTAGGTGTATGTGGGTGCATGATCCAGGTTTGCAAGTGTGAAAAACTAGATTGATTTGCAGGTGTGCAAGATTAGGGAGGATAGCAACACAACATGGAGTAGTATCAGGTAGGATCTACTTGGAGTATGATGTGTACTCAGTTTAGAGCAAAGAGGAAGGCAAGGCAGTTCCTTCCATAAGTAATATCATTGAGGTGTAAGTTGTTGCAGGTTCAGGGGAGATCTACTTGAAGTATGATTGTGTACTTGGAGTGCGTGGAGCACTTGTGGAGTGCATGGAGCATGGGAGTATTGGCAGTGTTGTATTGACTGGTTAGAGGTGAACACCAACTCTGTATTTGAGTTGTGTGTTGGGACCGTAAGAGAGAGCTTTGAGGAAAGAAGTATTATTCACTTGAGGTGTGGGAAGCCTCTGAGAGGTGGTGAAGAAGAAGTGGCATCTTCTTTATTGTATTCTTTTCTGTATGAGTATTAATACAAGTTGTGTATTGTCTCTCAAATTTTGTGTTGTTTTTGGCTTCTAGTTACTTGGTACTTCTGTTTAATTCTGCATCTTAAGTTGCTTGTATATGGTAAGCAATTGTGTGCTTCCATGGGTTCCTAACACTCTCCAAGAACCAAAGCTACCAAAATCATGAGGGTAGGTCATTATTGGCCTATCCTCTTCAAGGATTTCCATGTTTGGGTGAGAATGTGTGGCTAATGTGCTTTTTTGTATGAAAATAGAAGCCTGCAACTCTTCCTTTGAAGCCTTTCCAAGTATACCAACCTTTTATGCAATGGAATATTTATTTTATTAGTATTATAATCCCCCCATAAAGTTTTATTCATAAATGGATACTCATAAACTAATTACTTTATAAGGTGGGTTGAGGTAGTAGCATTGAAGGAAGCCAATTAGAATGCTATCTTGGAGTTCTATGAGAGCATCATCACAAGGTTTAGAATTTTTCTTGAGAATTTCCATGATGGGATAGTAGGAGCTCATTTATCTCTAAGAACCATATATACCCAAATGATGAGGGTGGGTCATTATTGGCCTATCCTCTTAAAGTATTTCCATGCTTGGGTGAGAAGGTGTGGACAATGTGATTTCTTTGTAGGAAAATAGAAGCTTGCAACTCTTATTTTGAAGCCTTTCCAAGTATACAAACCTTTTATGTAGTGGTATCTTGATTCTATTAGTATGATAATCCCCCCCATCAAGTTTTGGTCATAAATGGACACTCAAAAACTATTTAATTTACAAGGTGGGATGAGGTAGTAACATTGAAGGAACCCAATGAGAATGATATCTTGGAGTTCTATGAGAGCATCATCACAAGGTTTGGAGTATTGCTTGAGAATTTCCATGATGGGACTGTAGGAGCTCATTTATCTCTAATAACCATAGCTAATAAAATTATGAGGGTAGGTCATTATTGGCCTATCCTCTTTAAGGATTTCCATGCTTAGGTGAGAAGGTGTGGACAATGTGTTTTCTTTGTAGGAAAATATAAGCTTACAGCTCTTCCTTTGAAGCCTTTTCATGTAGACCAACCTTTTATGAAATGGGATCTTGATTTTATTAGTATGATAAGCCCCCTATCAAGTGTTGGTCATAAATGGATACTCACAAACTAATTAATTTACAAGGTGGGTTGGGGTAGTAGCATTGAAGAAACCCAATAAGAATGCTATCTTGGAGTTTTATGAGAGAATCATAATAAGGTTTGGAGTGTTACTTGAGAATTTCCATGATGGGACAATAGGAGGTCATTTTTATACAAGAACCATAGCTACCAAAATCATGAGGGTAGGTCATTATTTTCCTAGCCTCTTCAAGGATTTCCTTGCTTGGGTGAGAATGTATGGACAATGTGCTTTCTTTGTAGAAAAATAGAAGCTTGCAAATCTTCCTTTGAAGCCTTTCCAAGTAGACAAAACTTTTATGAAATGGGATATTAATTTTATTAATATGATAAGCCCCCCATTAAGTGTTGGTCATAAATGGATAGTCACAAACTAATTACTTTACAAGGTGGGTTGAAGTAGTAACATTAAAACAAGCCAATGAGAATGCTATCTTGGAGTTCTATGAGAACATCATCATAAGGTTTGGCACTCCTAATATTATTTTAGATAATTATCTTAATTTTATGGGTGCTAGGATAGTTGATTAGGCAAATAGTAATGGCATATTATTAAGCATTTTATCTAACTATTACCCTTAAGGTAATGGGTTGGCTGAATCTACTAACAAGAATATGATCATAATCATTAAGAGAACCTTGGAGCGTAAACAAAGATCTTGGCACACCAAATTTAAGATAACCTTATGGGTTGATAGGATAACTCCAAAGAGTTCAACAGAGAATTATCCTTTTGTGATTGTTTATGGAAGCGAATATAGGCTATCTATCTCTCAATAGCTACTTGCCTTAGAGTTAGCACATCAATTATATTTGCTTGAAAATAATCCAATGGAGGTGAGATTAACAAAATTAATGGAGATACAAGAAATTAGAGATAAATTGTATCCAGATATTGAGCATCACCAAGTACTAATGAAGAGGTATTTTGATAAGGCAACTCCAAGATCATTTAATGAAGGTGATATAGTATTTAAATGGGATGAAGATAGAGAAAAACTAGGGAAACATAACAAATTTGATACCTTATGGATCGGACCATATGTCATTATCAAGTGTAAGAAAAGCAAATATTTTTATTTAGCAAGGATTAATGGAGAATAGATTTATATCCCTATGAATGGGATACATTTGAAACCCCATTATTAAAGATTGAAGGTTAGTTTTGTAAATATTAGAATAGGTGTGTGTTTCCTTTATTGTTATGTTGTGTTTTATAAGTTCTCATAAATAACATGGGTGTTTCTTGATTTGTGTTTTATTCCTATTGTTTTATATTTTTTGGTGTGTTTTCAAAGCAATTTATGTGTCAAACCTATATACTTATGACTTTGTAACCCAATGAAAAAGATTAGGCAAATAGTTATGGCATAGATAACATACCACCCTTCAAAAATCACCAAGAATGTTGAACATTTTTACCATAGGTAAAAATTAGTCAACCCACTATAGTCAAGATATTGTATATGAGATTTTTATAATGTTATAGGGTATGTTGTACTTATTTTGATGTCATATCATATGCCATTATATATTTGCTCATTGTCTAGCTTAGTCCTTGTGTCACTTGGTATCTTAGGGGTAATTTTAGAGTCATATATGCAAGTGGTAGGTTTTCATGGTGTTCAAATAGTCAAGATCATGGAAAGAGTTTGTAAAAACCTCAATAAGTTTATTTCAGCTTTCAAAGATCAAGCAATCATTTAATCACAAGCCTAAATGAACTAGACCGTCATCAAGATATCATCCAAAATTAAACAAACAAGCTCACTTATGAATTTGATAAGTTCACTCAAAATTACTCATGAGCAAAAAGGTTGAAGCACTATGGATCTATTCATGCTAGGAACATGTTATGCAAATCATATGCCTATGTGAGTTCTCTAGATGAATTTATGGAGCTTCAAATTTAGACCTATAGAATAGAACGTTCATGTAAGTGTTAAGTTTGAGCTTTTAAAAGTAGCTATTTATATTGAAAAGGTCCTTAAAGGGTTTAAAATTGATCAAGATCTAATGGTCCATGTGAGCTTGCATACTAACATTCAGATCTAAATATTTATTCATGTGTAAAATAGGTCAAAAGTCCCTGGGTTAAAAGCCCTTAAAAAGCTATAATTTATATGAGATCCAATGGTGTGGGTTTGTTGAGCATAGATCCAACAACATGAGCTCAATAGATAATAAGGTGGGTCCACCATAGATCAATTATTAGTTTTTAATCACACCAATGATCTAATAGTGCATAGTTATCGATAGGAAAGTGGGCCCAATGAGATATATATCTAGCATTCACTCATACATATTGATGTAATGGTGTGAGATAAAGTCAAAATGTCAAAGGATATTCATGGTGTAAAATTGAAGGATAATATTCCTTAATACATCTTGATCCTATGGTGCATAGGAGTTCAAAATATTCAAGATCTGATAATGAGGATCTATGAGGCCAATAATAATAAAGGTAGTTTGGAGCAATGTGATTGGTTTGAGTTAATTTTTTATGGATAAATGTCAAACTAAAGAGCCATTTTCAACTAGGTCAAGAATGTATCACATATATAGTTTATAATGGAATGAGAAATATGGAAAGTAAATTCCACATGGATAACTATGTAATATAGATGATTTTGTAGTAGATCAAGATCTTTAGACTCATGTACCACCATGAAAGCCCAGTCGAGGATCCGAGAGGAACACTGACTACCAAATGTGAAAAATGAAGTCTAGGAAAGCAATGAATAACTATAGATGAAGAAAACAAGTATCTATAAGATAGATATTATTTTAAAAAATGTCTATGACTATCCTAATTTAGTTTCAAATGCTCGAGAGATGATCTATGATGAAGTAAATTTCACAAAAGCTAGCAGAAGAATCTTTGTACCATTTTGGAGAGTTTGTCATGGTTTATATGGAAATTTTTATTGGGGGGAATTCATGGTCTACTTCATATTCCAATGCCCTAAAATTTAAATATTTATAAATTGGACATGTGTTTGAGTGACCCTTTAACTTTGTTCTTTCATGATCTTTTTAAAATTCTTTAATTAGCTACCATTTTAACCTTTGAATACAATACCACTCCATGTATGGTGAATCTCTACTAGAATGATGTTATTTTTTTTTATTTGAATATTAATACAAATATGTTTTTGAGTTCACAAATAATTTTCCAAGTATGAAAGTTATGTATGGTGATGCAAAGTGATAAATTTATATCCTTTCTTCCCTTATTCTTTTATGTTTGTGTAAGAGTTCCTATTATAATGGTCATATAGAGTGTATTTAAGTGTGTTAGGCTCCTTCAAAGTGTATGATTATCCTTGGAGTGTAAAATTTTCCCTTTGGTTCATTTTCCTTGTGTTTCTTCACACATCTCACCTCTTTATTGAAATACTCATGTTAAAATATTTTAAGACATTGA
Source organism: Torreya grandis (assembly GCA_037957365.1). Taxonomy (NCBI): domain Eukaryota; kingdom Viridiplantae; phylum Streptophyta; class Pinopsida; order Cupressales; family Taxaceae; genus Torreya; species Torreya grandis. Next base: position 1,828,502 of record JARHVA010003076.1, on the reverse strand, counting down.
GACTAGTTTGTTTGCTTTATTTCTTAGTGAATAGAGTAAAATGGTTATGTGGAAAACTCTTAGTGTATTACCCCTTTAGATTAGGTTCATTTCATGCAACTTTTATCTCTTTCCCCACAAAATCAAATAACTATTTAAGGTGATAAGCACTTCAAGACACATTCAAGGAGCTAGGCCTTAAACCTAGAGGCTCACTTACACTATAGGTACACCCACATACCTAGAAGTGTTCCCATGTTTCCCAAATTTGGAAGAGTATTAAACACCTTCTTCTAGGGTTAAATATTTGGTGATAATAATACCATTCACACTATTCGAGTTATTTTTCCTAACTAATCTTTGGAACCAGCTCCCACATCCAACCAGTTTACCAATCCTCATTTATATTCACATACTAACATCAATGTTCACAAACCTTTATCCTTAGAATAATTAATAAAAAATATACCTAATCCTATAACACAATAACTTGATCCCATTCATTTTATGAAATCTTGGTATGATCCCAAACAAATTTATTGGTTTCATGCTAGTTGGGGTCATTCTCATGAGACCTATAGACATCTTTATAATTTGGCTATGGGTTTTATTATTGGTCCCAAATTTGAAAATTATTCTATTATTAGGAAATACCAAAAATCTTATGACATTCCTTTCAAATCCCATGAAACAAATACTAAATCTCAAGATTTGGATCAAGCTAATGCTCATTTGGCCATCTATAAAGATCACCTTCCAAATCACCAAGACAACCAAGACAATCCCACCCCTTCTACCAAAAATGTATAAAGTATTATTGACCCAACTCCTAAACATAATGTGGTTAATATGACTAATATGTAAAGGGTGATTTATTTTATTTATCCTCAACATATCTACACACCTCTATTGTCTTGCATTTTTTTGTTATCAGAGATTCTTCTCCAACTCACTTAAATGAGTTGGGGAAAGATGACCTTATAAAATTTTATGAATAAATTACAAATACTCCCTTGGATAACAATTCCCATACTATTTCTACCATCCCTCTATCTTTTTTACCTAACACCAATGACACTCAAGCTTCTATCAACACTTCTAACAATTCTAAACCCACACCTACATCAACTGCTTCATCTTCTCAACGTAGTTAAAAAACTTGTCCTCTCACTAAACCTTATGAATATTATCAACATTAATTCCAATTTAATTTTACTCCTCCTTTTGAGGACCTCCTTTAATCCTATGCACCTCTTTTTAATAATATTTTGATGGGTTGTGATGAGTGGGATCCTATCATGCAACTCACTAATCTCCCATCCCAAATCCAATTTATCTAACTTATGAGTACCTATAGACATCATCGTAACCATATTATGTAGCTTTTTTTTTGAAATGAACATCCCTCATCCTCCCCTAGTAGGATGTAAATTAACCTTATATGGATATGAAGATAACATATTGCAATGGTGTAAAGATATGTCCATACATGTTGATGAAATAATGGACACTTCTCTTTCCCTCAAATTCACCATCATTTACATGATCCCCAATGAGATTATAATTCATGAGGATGATCTTCCCATATTAATTAGTGTCCAAATTGGTGATATCCAATTTAAGAATGCCTTCATTAATAAGGGTTCTATCACTTGTGTTACCTCTCTTGATTTTAACAAAACCATTGGATATTCTGATTGCAATCTCAAATCCACATGTAGCACATGTCAAAGCTATTATCAAAGAAAAATTCCTTATTTAGGTTGTGTGTGGCTCCCCATTTCCATCCCATCTATCACTATTCACATGAAGGTGATGATATTTAACTTTCCTTTACCTTACAACATTCTACTTGGTAGGCAATGGACTCATCATTTGAGATCAATTGATTCTTATACTTTTCAATGCATTAAATTTCCTAATAATAGATCCATTTATAGGATTCAAGGTGGCATTGACCCTTAGATTTTCAAACAATTCTGAGACCAGGGTGTATTTAAGATCCTTACCCTTGAACCCTTACCAAATGTTCTATTTTTGTGAGTCTCAATGATTTAAATTTCCCATCAATTCCACTTGAGGTTACAATGGTCATCTCAAAATCATTGGGAATAGTACTCCTAACATCTTAGATTTTGATGATGATGAGTCTGATGAGATCAATCTCAATATTAAAACTTCTAATTTCTCACCTCATCTCATCTCTTAGCTTTTCTCTTCTTTACAACCTCATTCTCACAAACCACCATGTGATTACATCCCCATTATCTTAACTAATACTTGAAATTACATTCATCACACCTCATCAGATGATAATGTCATCCTTACTTACATCATTAATATTCATACACTTGATTATGATGATGGTTATACCATAGATAATTCATTCTTAAAAGGTCTTCTTCAAGCCTATGATACTAAGATTATTTATTATCATTCCTCTTCACTTTAGTCTGTTAGTGTATCTTCTCATGTTCCATCATATATCATTCATAATTTTAGCATTTTTATTTTTATCATAGGGTATAGATGGTGAAAACACCTCTAATTTCTTAATTACCTTATAGGAGTATCTTTATGAATCATGTTATGACTGGTCCCTATCACTTTGTTAATTACCACAACCCCTAGAGCTTGATTATCCTTGAGATGCATGAAACTCTCCTTCAATCTTATATAGACCCTACCCCTCCATCAGTAGAGCCTAATTTGGATCCCATTCCTCTACCTACTTTAGCTAAGTCTATTTTTGCTTTTGATCCTATCACTCTTATTATCGAGCCTTGTCCAATCTCTCCACCAGCACTACCTTCTCTTGGTGATGGTTTTCTTCATTTATCATAGATGGCTCCTTTGTTCACCAAATGGGATGACTAGCCCTATCAATATCCTTCTACTTTTTTTACACCTCCTCCTATGAGTAAACCTATCAAGACCACTCACATGTGTATTTCTTGATTCCACAACATATATAACCATTCATCCATACATTGTTACAAGTTGTGCCAATATATTTATACTTTACATATTACTAATCTTTAATCCTTAGATAAATATATGCCTCCCTCTAATATACTACCTAAATATATTCCTAAGTATGGATAAGTGTATTGTATTTTGTACCAATGTGGCACACATCACACTGATCATTGTCACATCCTTCAGTAACATCTTAAAGATCACCTTTTAACCATTATTTTAATCTTAACATTCCTTTCATAGGTCATTCCTCCAAATCCTATGATTATATATCACCTATGGTCCCTAATTTACCTATTTTTCCTCCACTCATGAATCCCTCACCCACGGACCTTCCGTCACCTATGGATCCTTCTCCACCTATAAGTCTTTCACCTATGGATCTTTACCCATCGATGATACCTTCATATCCTATATAATCCATTCCCATGCATTCTACTGAGAATCATTTGCATTATATGATTCCTTAGCATGATCCATAAAGCATTCCTACCTTTTATGTTGAGGAGATTAGATGTGAAGTATTTTCCTAGTTTTGTTGAATATAGATGAGACATTTATTTTAGTTCGTATTCAACTTCATAAATAGTTATCAAATGTTATGGATAATGTGTGTGGAAAAATCTATCATTAATTATGATCACATGCATGGTGTTCTTGAATTTTCATTTAGATTGGATGTTTACTCCAACTTTATCTTCATTTATTTATTACATCATTTAACATTGTGTCAAATTCTTATCTATCTTACATGGTGACTTTGGTTTCTCTTTTTATATTGCTTATGATGTCATTATGTTTTATTATGGATTAATTCTTTATCATTTCCTTATTTTAATTCTCAAGTCTCTTTCTTAATATTTACTTATTATTTTTCATAATTATTTTTCTATCTTATCTCTATAAACATGGATAATTGTTATTGTGACTTGGTTATGCAAACCTTGATCCCTTTAGTAATTTTTTCTTTACCAAGTGATTAGTTAGAAAAAAAATTCATCTCATTATAAAATCCTAGTACTATTCCACTTTATATATCCTTTCTTCCCTCTTATTCCTTTTCGTAAACTAAACATACATATGGTTGAGATTTTAGATAACATTTCAGTTCATAGTTAAGCTTGTGTGTTCTAGTTAGTCTTGCCTTTGTATACTTAGCTTCCTTTAGCCTAAGACTAAATCTCATTCATGTGTATCACTCTATCTCTCATGAATAGTTATTCCAAGTTTGTATGGAGGAGGAATATTAAAACAACCATAAAAATATTCAAAATCCAAATCATTTAAAAGGTAATGATCTAAAAAGGCAAATATTCAAAATTCTCAAAGTTAAATTGCACTAAAATATTTGATTCTAAGGACATCTTATTATTTTAATGAAATATAAAACTCCATAGTTGGCCTCATGATAATGTTGAGGTCCATTGGGGTGCGATAGGCTAGTAGATTAAAAAATTAAAATAAAAAATCTTTTAGTGCTACCTACTTTCTCGCATAAGTACCCAATCTTCACAGTAGACCGACGACATTGTAAAGGGTCCTGAGGAATAGGGAAAACATCATGAGAAGGTATGTCCATTTTAATTTTATTTTTAAAAACTACCTTCATGAGTTAATCTTAGTAGCATACTTATTTTCCTACATAGCTTTGTGTTTATAGAAAATAGGTTTCCTTTATAAATTGATGATCACTAGTCACTTAGTGTCTTCTCATGTCCTTAGTATGTCTCATGTATCCTAAGGTATTCTCATAAGATTCATAAGTTATTTTTTTTAAATTCCCTTCCTCAATCCCTACCAATCCTAATATTTCCTCTTAAGATTTTTTTTTCACTAATCACTCTAAGGATTCCATTTATGGGTTGCATTGTAAGACCATGGATAGGACTTGGCCTTCCTCACATATTACCAAAATTTCACATTAATATTAATAACATCACTTTTTCCCACATTTTCACATTATTTACACCTCATTGGTGTTATATTTATAAGTTGTGGTGTAAGACCATGTATAGGACCTGACCTTCCTCATGAAAATTTCCAATAATCTAAGTCACAAGCAAAATTACATGTATCAAATATGAGATAAGATGTGATTGATTATGAAGTTACATGTCATTGACATGCTTCCCATCTTAGCTTAATATGTTTTAAGCATTATTCATTACTCTTTCACTTTTATCTTCTTATTTTCTGATTTTATGAAAGAATCCAACCATTTCTTGCATTTTTCATACTTCCCAACTTGTATTAGTGTGATTAATTTCAGACCAATTTTGTCAATTTTGTTTTTATATTATACTTCCTAATGTGATTTAGTATGATTTATTGACTTAATTTATTTATTTTTCTACCATTTTTTCATTTACGTAATTTCTATTTTTTTACATTATTTCATAATTCCTAATGTGATTTCGTGTGATCTTGTTTTAATTTGGTTAAATCTTTCTCTTGGTTTAAAAAGAAACTTTTTTTCCTCTTGTTTACGACTCATTGGTTTCATATACTTAGTCATTTCTTTTTATTCCACATTTCCCAATGTGAAATACTATGTAATACATTTTTTGGAATGATTATACTTTACCAAAGTCTTTTCATCTATTTATTTTTAACCATGCATGTGTCATACATAATGCTAGAAAAGAAACCATAACATGTATATTTTATATAGCATATACAACAAAAGCTAAATACATGTGATAGAAAGAAATATATCCATGCATCCACAACCAAAACCACAACCACAATATAAAACACATTAGATCAACATCCAAATATTAATATAATATATCTCTATATATAATATGTATTTTTGATACAAAGTACAAAAATACATCATTTTATCTCTAATGTTGGGCTCTATCATGTCTATCTCATGGCCTAGCCATGCTTCCCATACATGAATTAGATTATTACCTCTAAATAGTATGATATAGAGAGGTTTTTTGAGATCTCAAACTATCATCTATCCCTACAGGTTAGCCACCTGTGCTAGCTAAGTCATGGTAGTGGCATGTATGGATCTCTCCCAAGCCATGACCTACCATGCACATGTATCTCCTACTCCCACCCATACTAGTGGTTTTAGCTCATCCATATATTATTTTAATCACCTATAACCTCTCCTACCAGTCTAAACCATCTCTCCTAAAGTAGGGAAGATAGTACCATAGGATCATCTAGTGTGGTAGGGTTATATGATGTCAGCACATCATCCAAGATCTCATGGAGTGATCCCCTCATTAGGGATCCCCATTTGGACACCTCCTCCATAAGATATAAAAAATTAAAACCACATATATATTATATTATAGATATATCTCATATCTATCTCTCTATAATCTATCTCAAAAAACTTAAGCAAATTTCAATTATTTATTTATTACTTACCTGAATGTCTCCTATCACTATCACCCTATCTGCATGACCACTAAGAATAGTCTCTCCATCATATTTTACTATGATTGTATCATCCATGGAATGCCTCCAAACTAATGCAAACCCTAGGGTCACCACCCATACTCATCTCAAGTTTTTCTTGAGTGGTGCCTCTATAGAGCAACTCTTTCCTAGACTTACTGATGGGTCATCTAGGGTGATAACCCTTTGTGTTCTATCCCATCACTGACATCTATATCGATGATGTGATTGAGATGATAACCATTCCTCCTAATTTTATTCTAGTTGTGGTACCTATAGGATGATTGAATCCACATCCATATCCTCTGTAGCTACTAGCCATAATGCTAGACCTATTAATGATCTCTCACACCATGATATGATATTTGGTATAGTAACTAGTGTTCCCACTCTTTCTCTACCCATTAGATCTCTCACATATCTAGTTAAAAATGTGGGCACCATTATTAGATCTACTAGGTGAGGGAGTCCCAACTATCTTTGTATGCATGCCATTGGATGCATCTCTATCCATTAGGTGTAGTGGCCTATAATCTGCACTCATGCTATTATTGGTGCCACTATCCTCCAACTCAGCCACATTATCATGATGTGCCCATATGGCTACTATATAAACATAATATTTTCAACATTTTATCAAATATTTATGATTTAAATATTTTAAGAACCCATCAAGACTTAATCTCTCTGAGTGCATACCCTAAGGGATGCACCAAAAAAGGGGTGGGCAGACCTTTAGTTCTTTACATGATTATTATTCCTTATTACCACATTATTACCAATCCATATAGATAAAAAAACCATTCCCTAAGATACTTGTCCTCCCTTGAGTACTCCTCTAGTCTTTTCATCTTTCTATTCCTCCTTTCATGTCTTAATCCCCTTTTGGTCAATCAAATATATTGGGTCAACTGGGTAGACCTAGTAAAATTTAGGGTTGACCCAATACAGTTTAGGGGTATTCTTTACTTTCTTAGATTGTTATCTCTTTGGCTAACCTAACTTAGACCTACTAAATTGTCCCTAAAAACACACTGGGTCACCTAAGTTGACCTTATACAATTGACATTATTGGAAGGATTTAAGGAAAGATCTAAATATATACAAGATCATTTTGGTCATTATTTATATGTGCAATCAAGATTTATTATTCACTTGCACTTCTTTCAAATCTACTCTTCCACCATTCTACTTGATGATACTTAATTTAGGTTTCTTATTTGGAGAATCTAGTCTTGTGGATAATTCTTGGATGCTTTGGCCTTTCTAAGTTATACTTATAAACCATAAAAACCTCTTTTGAATCCCCTTTTGTGAAAGGAGAGATTGATTTTTTATGGGTTCATATTTAGGTAAGTATATTCTAACTTTGTTCTCCTCTCTTTTAGTAAATAGAATTAGCATAAGTGTTGGCTCAAATAATAGTATCTTTCATATTTTATGTATTAGGGTGTTACTCATACTTACTTTAATTGAAATTACATATACATGTTTGTTTTATCCAACCCCCACTTTGTGCCACAAGCTTTGGTGTTCACTAAATTAGATTTACTTTCTTATTATTAGAATAGAGTGAATGCTTTAAACCTTAGGACTCTATTAGGTTTGTTATGTGATTGTGTTAGATTGTAGGCTTTAGATCCCTTTATAGCATGATGTTTTGTTACAAGTGATCCCATAATTAGGTCTAGTATATTCCCATATTGGTCATGATCCCACTTAACAAGTATATCCCTGATTGAAAGTGTAGGTATGCTCTATTTATTTGAGCCAATATTGATTTATAGACATGATGCATTTTTAATTGCATACATTCTAGTGAAACCATCATGAATCCTATCCTACCACTAGTTGGATTGTCTTCACATTTCCATTTTTATTTCTTTTATTTTTAGTATTACCATTCACTTTGGCATCACCTTCATATTACATTCTGGTGACCCTAACGTGAAACTAACCATTGTAAGATTTATTTCATTCTCTTTGATCATGATTTTTATCATATATTTTTGACATACTAGATCTATTATGTCAACCCAACTATTTTTCCCTATGTGAATGTTTCTAGGGATAAGAAACTGGATTGACTTAGTCAACCCAGTATAGGTTTCTATCCTTTTAAACACCTAGTTTAGCCTACTAGGTCAACATAATTGACCCCTTATAGTTTTAACACTTTGTAGGGGGTTCCTATTTAGCTTAATCAATCTTGTTGACCCATTTTATAGGTTTCTTAAGCATATTTCAAGGTTCTTCATCAAAAATATTTATTCATTCCATCTCTGATCCAACAAGGTTCATTTATACCTCTCTATTTATTTCTTTTCTATCTTTCCTTTCATAGTTTACAGTCTTTAAACTGCACTTACACAGTCAACTGGATCAACCCTATTGACCTACTTCTATGTGTTGTCTAAAATAATTGCATTAACACTATAGACCCACTCATTTATATAGCTTACTTATACAGTACAAGTTTGACCCTATCGACCTTATTCTATATTTTATGCATATAGTGTCAACATTATACCTCGTTTCAAAGTTGGAATTAACCTCATATTTATTATTAATTAGTTCCCACATTTATTTTCTTATCATTTGCATTCTTATAATATTTCACATAGTCTAATTAGGGTATTTTTAATTTATCACTTAGTTTCACTATTTATATTTTATGTACACATTGCCAAATCACAAAAAACATAAACACAAATTTTAATATTTTGTCTACCCTAGGTCAACCTACATGGATTTCATCACCAAGGGACAATTTGAGTTGATGCTCTAGTTAATTATAAAGCATGGTTAATGGTATATTGTGGATAAGCACCCAATATCCTTATCATTTTGGTGTGTTAATTAAGGGAGCAAGCCTAATAACAAGCCTATATCATTACCACTACAGTACTTTTCAACCCAAACTACCTGAAATCATCCTTAGATTGATATCTAGTACCTTTATTATAGACATCATTTATTCACATTTAAGATCATTCTTAATAATCTAATAAACATCTTAGGTTGGCCAATTAGTTATCTCTTTACTTTTCAAGTTGATTTCTTGCTCTTTACTCAATTGTGTGTGCAAAAAATTGCATTATCCATTGTTAGTTCAAGGTTTTGTTTTGTGTGCCTTAATTGGACTAGATATCATTGATCCAATTGACTATTTGTTTCCCTTTAGCTCTTTCTTTCCTAAATTAGTTACAAAAATTATCTTATTTCAGCTCATAACTTGCTATCATCTTTCTCTTTCTCCTTGTCTACTATACTAGGTTGACCCAATTGATCCTATACCATTTTAGCCCTTGTTCACTTTACTAGATCAACCCAGTTGACCCTATATATTTTGTATATTATTTTTCATCTTTTTCCTACCTTTGTTCACTATATTGGATCAACCCAATCAACCTTGTATAGTTTATAGGTCATATTTTTTGTGCTTGGTTGACCCACTTGACCTTATATTGTCTTCAATTTTCCTTTTTGTCAATCTAATTCCTTATCTTTATAATTTTGCATTTTATTCATCTCTCTTCAATTAAAATGAAGTTTCTTATCAAAATCTTCTTGTATAGATTTAATCCATTTAGTTACTATATGGGACGTTCATTTTCCCTCTCTTTTCTTCCCAAGAGAACCATCACTCTTTGGGGACCTCTCCTCCTCCTTCATCCATGAACTAAGATATGGTGGAAATAACACCTGATGATGAAGTTGATGGGTCTAACCCTTTCTATACTTACCAAGAAACTTCTCAAAATATTCATACTAATATGTGAGTAATTGATACAAGTTTATGTAACAATCCCACTATCAATCCATCTTCTTCTAATCTTCTCCGTAATACCAATTTGGTGAGTACACCTATACACCCAAATTTTAGCCCAAGTTATTCAACAAATGAACATTATGTAAAATTGTAATACCAACCAAATGATGCAACTTCAATAACATCTAATCAATATGGCTAATCAAACTCCAACTATTCATCCTCAAGCTAATCCCAATCATATTTTTCCACCTCTTAGGGATGCCTCAGGTAATGTTATTCCTCAACCCATAATGAATAAGAAGATGCTTCAAACTATTAAAAATGAGCCTTTATCTCCCTTCATTTTTTCCATTGATATTAGTAACATATTTTCAACTATCAAATATGATGGGACTAAATACCCTACCTCATTTATTAAAGCCTTTGACAACCTTTACAAAGAGTAGATTTAAACTAATACATTCACCACTACTAAACTCTTCATCAAAACTATTACTAAACTACTAAACTAATGAATTATAATGGTATAATCAACTACCCCAACATTCTATTTGGCAACTTGAAGATTTGGTTAATCCTTTTGTTAAAGAGTTTCAACACAATGATCATCCTAGAAAATATCTTAGCCACTTCATCAATGCTAAGAAATCTCCCACTGAATCAACTCATGACTTTATCAAAATATGAAAATATTTATCTCATAAATTTGACCATAAAATGACTAATGATAACTTATTCAAACTCTTTATCATGGATTTAACTCCTACTATTCAATATAAAGTTTGAAACTTTGCTCCCCAAACACTTAATGAAGATCTTGATCAAGCTAAGCGTCAATTATTTCTTATGAAGCAATTTAAACCTAATCCTAAACCACTTAAAGGATATTTCCAAACATCTAATGCTATCACTAGCAATGCTCCACCAACCAAACAAGGAGTTACCAAAATTGATATTCCTTCACCTTCTCATACACCTCTTTTAGTTCAGTAAATGAAATAATTTTTACCACCCTCAAAACCTTTCATCTATCCCAATGCTCCTCCTAAGTGGTATGAACCTAATCTATTTTTCTAGGTCCATGACAACATTATTAATTCTCATGAATATTTTAGAGGGATCAATAAATTTTATGTCTCTTAAATGTTTGGTGATTCATTTACTCATGATGCTATGATCAATATTTAACATCAATAATACACTGTTGCTTCCCAAAATGGAAAAATTTCAAAGCTTTTACCTCTAATAACCAAAAATATTATTCTAATAATAAATAAAATGTCAAGGATATTTGTGCCATTGATGTCAATTATGACCAATACTATACCAACTCTCAATATGTCAACATTGCTAAGATCAATTATCATTGTAAATTGGCTCACAAAGATCCCATTACCAATGCTAAAAAGCTTGATCTCCATTTATCTTATAATATCCTTCTTGGTCATCCATGGATTCATCAAATGAGAGTCATTACTTCTTCTAGTATTTATTGTATTAAATTCTTACATAATGAAAAATAGTGCAAGCATGAATTTGATCCTAATCCATGGAGCATTCAGATTCCTAATCCTAAACCTTAATATCATATTCCTATAAATCCTAAGATCAAAAATGCTCCTTTACCTAATTTCATCAACATGAGTCTTGATTTATAAGTTACTCTTATGGATTTTGATGATGAGGAGCCCAATTAATTAAAACATACTTGCACTAATACCAAGTTGCTTCCATATATTTCATAATGGCTTCTTCCTTCTCTATTACCAAGAGACTATATTGTTCCTCTTATTGATGAGATTACAAAATTTTCCCCTTCATGTAATTCTCAGGATCCTTCTTTACCAAAATATGCCTTCACTTTCAATGATTTTAGAGTGGCTAGATTATTTCAAGATCCTCTCATCATGTCTCCTCGTACATTTAGCAATATTGGGATTTTACCTTCTAGAATTCCCCTTGATTATCAAGATTTTATGATTTATCCAACATATGATGAAAAATATGTCATGGACCAAGATCAATCTAGAGCTTGGATGTCAAGCATTACTAGAAAATTTTATCCAAAATACATGCTTTTAATCAAGATGTGCATACCATTTATGTGGATAATACTATACATCTTGAAGGTCTTATTCCTCCTATCAATCCTCCTCTTATTGATACTCCTTGGGTGGTAAAATAAATTATGCCTTGTGAATATACAAAATTTCTTACACCTTTGGATCCAATAATTACATACAATCCTTCTCCCATTATTGAATCCACCAACAAACCAATCTCTTCTACTCCATCTACTTCTACTCTTGAAACTACACTTGATGCCAAGGAAATCAATGTCCATCAGATTCATTATGAATATGATATCCATGGGAATCAAATTCTTGATCTTGAAGTAGATGTTGAATATTATGGTACTCTTCATACCTTTCCTATAGACAAATCTATTCTTGAGTTACTTCATTCTCGTGAACCTCAACATCCTTAGTAGCATCATAAACTTGGAAACTTTAAAATTGAAACTCCTTGCTTCAACAACTTCATTGCTAGCATTGATCCTAAAATAAATCCACTTTCAAGATGGTAATTCCATGCTTATTAAAGTAACCGCTTGCATTGAATATGGTACCCCATCCTATCATCCACCAATTATAGTTTTTCAAGAGTTTTCACATACTAAACATGATAACTTTAGATTATTAATTGATAAATATCATGAGGCTTTCACTTGGTCCTATGAAGACATGTCTATGATTGAACCTATCATTTTGATGCATAATATCATTACTTATCCTGATGCTAAGCTTGTGCATCAAAATCAAATAAAATTTCTACCTAAAGTTTTAACTCTATGTCATAAGGAAATCATTAAATTACTTGATGCTAAATTTATTAAACCAGTGGATTATTCTAAATGGGGTTTCTAACTTTGTCCCCATTTAGAAGAAAGTCACTATGGTTATTCATGTTTGTATTGATTTATGAAATCTTACTATTGCTTGTCCCAAGGACAACTTCTCTTTACCTTCAATAGTACCCATCATCGATTCCACAACTAGTTACAAAATGTTATCTCTTATGGATGGTTTCTCAGGATATAATAAGATTCATATCACTCTCAAAGACCAACATAATACTAATTTCACTATGGAATGGGGAACCTACTGCTATGTCTAAATGCCCTTCGATCTAAAAAATGTAGGAGCCACTTATTAACATGTAATGACTCACATTTTTCATGATCTCATTCAAAAAATTGTTGAAACCTATGTGGACAATCTCATTAGTAAATCTAAACATCATAAAAATCATCTCTCCAATATTTCTTTCATCTTTGACCATCTCCTTAAATACAAAGTTTGAATTAATCCTTATAAATGTGTCTTTAGAGTCACATCTAATGAATTTTTAGGATTCTTAGTCTCTCTTTGTGACATTAATGTTTATCCTACCAAAATTAGTGATATCATCAACATACCCATTCCTCATTCTATTTATGACATTCATACTTATTTAGGAAAACTTGGGGCAATTAAATAATTCATCCCCAAAATGGCATATCAAATTCATTCCATCATTTCCCTTCTCAAGAAAAGTAATACTTTAAAATGGATAGATCTATTTCAAAAATCCTTTGATAACATGAAATCATCTTTACTTCATCCACCTACACTTTGTCCTCCCAATAATAAACCTTTGATTCTATATACCTCTTTCACACCTATTTCAGTTAGGGAAATGCTTACCCAACAAGATGATATACTAAGAGAGTATGTTATCTACTATATTATTCAAGGCTTCATTGAATATGAATCACATTATAAAAAAAATTGAGTATGATTGCCTTGCATCTATTTTGCTACAGAAAAGCTTCATCACTACATGATTTATGAGACTACTTATGTCATTATTTATTCTAACCCCCTTCATCATTTCTTCTATAAAGCATTTATTCCTAGAGATATAATTGGAAAATGGATGGTCATACTTATATAATTTTATCTTTACATCATCACTCAAAAATATATTAAAGGGCTAGTCATTGCTAAATAACTTTCTATAGCTCTAATTCCATCTATTTCTTCCCTTCAAGATAACCTTCCAAATGATAATATACTTTACATTGAAGGTCTTCATCAAGATATCTCTTTTAAATATTATTTTCATTTATTTGTCACTAATATTGAAGTTAATAACCTTAAAGAATCTTCTACTTTCTCTAGTACTACTAAACTAAAGTTAGTTATCAAGGAGCTCCCTAAAATCAATGTTGACTTGCATGAGAGTATTTGGACCATTCACTTTGATAGTGTTAAATGCCTTTAAGGAGTTGGTGTAGGTTGAATTATCATGAGTCTTATTGGTAAAATCATTCCTTTAGATTTTTATTTCACCTATGATTTCACCAATAATATGGTCAAATATGAAGCTCTTATCTTAGGCATGAGAGATGCTCTTGACTTAGACATTCAATACCTTCATGATTTAGGTGATTCTCAACTTATTTTCCATCAAGTTAGTGTTATTATCAATGTAAAAGTGAGAAAATTATTACCTATCATCAAATTTCAACCATTCTTGCTAAGGATTTTATCTCTTTCACTATTGAGCCTATTCTTAGATATCAAATTTTCATTTCTAATTCTCTTACCTTTTCAACTTTTCTATTTCATCCACATCAAATTCTTTTTTACTCTTCTTTTATTATAAAAATAATAAAATCCCCATCTTCTACTCAACCATTGGATTCACTTATCCATCATATTAAGGTTGTTACCATTTGACAAATACCTTGGTATAAATATACGATTCAATTATTAGAATACCAAACTTATCCTCCTAATTTAGACTCTTGTGAAAAGACATGCATTCATAAACAATCTTTCAAGTATGTATTTCAACACAACATCCTTTACTATCATAAAACTAGAGGTACTTTGCTTTGTTTTGTTATGCAATATGAGGTTCCTCCTCTTCTTAAACAATCACATAGGGGAATTTATGGTGGTCACTATAGTGGACATGCTATAACATACAAATGCCTATGTATAGGTTACTTTTGGCCTACCCTTGAAAATGATGTAATTTAATATGATAAAAAGTGTACTTCTTGTCAACTTCATGATGATCTTATCCATTCACCTCCTATCCAACTTCAAACTATTGAATCTCCTTATCTATTTTCCACATGGGAATTTGATCTCATTGGTAAAGTTACTCGCTCCCAAAATGGGCATGTATTTATAATCATCACTACTAAATATTTTACCAAGTGGTTCAAATCCATGATCCTCACTAATTTCCTTGGTCTTGCTATTTCCAAATTTATTCTTAACCAGATTATTTTCCACTTTGGCATTCCCCATACCATCATTTTTGACAATGGTTGTAACATAAAAAACAAACATGTTAAACAACTTTGCAACAATTTCAAAATCAATCACAAATTTTCATGCATTATCATCCACAATGCAAAGGTGAAGCTAAGTCCAATAATAAAATTTTCAACAAAATTATCCAAAAGATAATTCATGAAACCCATATAGATTGGCATATTCATCTTTACCCTACACTGTGGGCCTACCAAACTAGCATATGCACTACCACTAGAGCAACTCCATTTTATTTAGTTTATGGTTCTAAGTCAATCATTCCTTTATAAGTTGATCTTCCCTCTCTTTGTATATCTCTTCATGGCATTATTCTTGATGAATAATTGCATGAATCTTGCCTTCATGTCCTTGATCTTCTTGTGAATGTCATCTTTTCACCTTACAACATAACTAACAATACAAGGATTACATTACCAAACAACATAACAAACATGTTAAAGTCCACATTTTCAATGTTGGTGATCTTATCCTTAAATTAGATTACACCCATGACAAAGAAGGTAAATACACCCAAAAACGATAGGGCCCATATTTAGTTAAAGACATTCTTGGTCCAAACACCTACCATCTTCAAACCATTGAAGGCCATGTTTTCAAATATCCCACCAACACTCAATTCATTAAAAATTACTTTTCCTAAACATTTACTTCTTGTCATGTTTTCTATCTATATCTATCTAACATTTTTTATAGGTTACTTAAGCATGGGTCTCTCCCTCTGTAGTAGTTCCCTAATTTTCATAAACCTTTAGTCCTACTTTTTGGTATTTTGGTTTCTTGATGTACCATATTTTTTATTTATTTTCTTGTATTTTATCTTATTTTTTCACCCCTTAGGTTTTCTTTTGTGATTTACTTCGTAATACCATACATAGGACCTGACATTCCTCACAAAACCACCATCTTTATTCTATTTTTCTCTTTAATTGTTTCTTGCCAATGCTATTTTGGCATCCTTTGTGTTTTTATTTTGTGAGTTACTTTGTAATAACATGGATAAGACCTGACATCCCTAAAAAAATATTACTATTTATGTGCTTACCTCACTTTACTTTCTCTTACTTGTCAACACCCTCATGGGTTTATCTTTTATGAGTTGTTTTGTAAGACTATGGATAAGGACCTAACCCTCCTCATAAAATTACCACCTTTTCATGTTCTTGATCCTTATTCTCAACTTTATCTGTTTCTTCTTTTCCTAGATGAAATCTTCATAATAATATATGTTAACATGTTTTCTTTTATTTCCCTCATTTTCATGATAAGGAATCACATTTTACTGTCATTGTATCCATTTTTTCCCTTTGTCACATTTTTTTGAATTTTGAAGTAATTCAAATTATTCTATGTGCCACTCCTCTTGATTTCCCTTCCTTTCATCTTCACATTGGATCAAATAGGGTTGAATTTAAGAAATCAATTTTATTTTACTTAGATTTATGAGAATCTTAGACCTCATGCTCTTTAGATTTTCTCTCTCTTAGAAACGTTGTCCCAAGTATTCAAATTAAAGTCATAATTAGCACCCATATTTGGTTTTCTAAATCTATATGGAGGAGAAATAGAAAAAGGCATGAAGAAATTTAAAAGCCAAATCATTTGAAATAAAAGGCAATGATATCTAAAATACAACATACAAATCTCAAAAGTCAAAATCACACCAAAAATAAGTTATTCCAAGCACATATCCTACCTCTAATTTAAGATCAAACTCCATATTTGGCCTCACATAGAGCTGAGGTCCTTTGGGCTATAGTAGGCTAGTAGATTGGAATAGGGGATTTTAAAAAACTATAGTGTGTTACCTACTTTCTCATGTAAGTACCCAATCTTTACAATAGAATGATAGCTCTATAAGGGGTCTTGAAGAATGGGGAGAACATTTTGGGGAGGTAGGTATATTTTAATTTTCATGCATATAGCCTTCATGGGATGATCTATTTACTCCATTTGTTGGCCTAAGACTTGTGTTGCTAAGAGAAGTTATTCATAGCCCTTAAGGTCAAAAGTCCTCTTGTCTTGACAAACCTAATATGTCTTGACTTTGATAAAGAGTTATTCTATCTTGATTTCTCCTTCATTATTCCCTCCAACCATTTCATTTCCCCCCCTTGATAGACAAATTATGATTCCAAATATATCTCCCCTTTTTCTTTAATTCCTTCTTCTTCATCTTTTAAAAACATGCTAGCACTACTTTTTTTTAGTTTTATTTATCCATAGAGAAAAATATGTTTGATAAATTATGGATTATATTTATTTTACACCATGATTTTAAATTTATAAAATTTACTTTCCTTTTACCATTTGTCATTATTTTTCTATCATTTTATTATAGACACTTAATTTTGTACCCTTTTCCATTTTTGAGTATTGTTGGCTTGTTACTTCTCACTCGACAATGGTTTTTTCCCTTTTATGCACCTTTTTAAATTATTGAGTGAGACGTGGATTGTTAATACTCACTCATAAATGTTCTTTTACCATTTTTATTTCTTCTTTATACCATTGATTTATTTGATTTACCATTCTATTTGACATGTATCCTTGGTACGACTTGGTGAGTTTGCCTTTCTTACTTAAGGATAGCTTGTTTAAGTTTTTCATTCTTTAGTAGCCTTGACTTTTTGGTTACTTGATTTACTCTTTTTTTTGACTTGGTAATTTAGTATAACATAGCACCTATCACCTCAACTTTCCAAATTTCCAAAGTATTTCCTATCTTCATAGCACCAACTATCTTGGCTTTTTTTGGATTTGTTTGTTTTTTCTCTTTAGTTTTATATTATTGGGTTTGTTGAAAGTAGTCTATGTGCCTTACACAATAAAAACTAATAAAACAAAAAACAAGAATCCTATGATAAAGGTAAGTCATGGTAGACATTACATTTAATTTTAAGTTATTTACTTTTTATATTAGTTTCTCTTTTCAGTCAATTACTTTCAATTATTTTTGCTTTAAAATACTATAACTTTTTTTTAACATCAACATTATGTGTTACCATGTTTTTTATCAAAGCACCATCCCTTATTATACCTTAGTGACATGTGATGAGATTCAAGTGGGGCATATGTATACACATAATATTTTTAACCTTTTATCAAATACTTATGCTTTATATCTTGTAGGAAGCTATCAAGACTCAATCTCTTTAAATGCATACCCTAAGGGGTGCACCAAAAAAGGGGTGGGTAGAGCTTTGGTGCTTTCTAGGATTATTTTCCATTATTATGACATGATTACCAATCCAACAATCTCCTAAAACCATTCCCTAAGCTAATTATCCTTCCTTGAGTACTCTAGTATCTTCCTCTTTCTATTACTCCTTTTCTTATCTTAATCCCCTTTTGGTCAGTTGGCTATACTAGGTCAACCTAGTATAGTTTAGGGTTATTCTTTACTTTATTAGCTTGTTATCCCTTTGGTTGACCTAGCTAAGATCTAGTAAATTATCCTTGAAAACTTACTGGGTCAATTGGGTTGACCCTGTACAACCAAAATTATCAAAAGGATTTAAGTCAACATCTACCTATATATACAAGATCATTTTAGTCATTATTCATATGTGTAATCAAGAGTTATTATTCTCTCATGATTATTCACACTATGTTCTTTCACCATTCTACTTGAGGAGACTTATCTTAGTTTTCTTATTTTGAGAATCTAGTCTTGTGGATAAGTGTTATATGCTTTGGTCATTTTTAGTTATCCTTACAAACCATAACAACCTCTTGTGAGGCCCTCTTGTCCAAGGGAGAGATGGATTCTTGAAAGGTTCACATTAAATTAAGTATATTCTAACTTTGTTCTCCTCTCTTTTAGTAGATAGAAGTATCATAAGTGTTGGATTAAAAATTACATTCATATTTTATGTATTAGGGTGTTACTCATACTTACTTTAATTGAATTTCATCATATATGTTTGTTTTATCTAACTCCCACTTTGTGCCATAAGCTTTGGTGTGCACTTGATTATATTTAATTTATTGTTATTAGAATAGAATGAATTCTTTAAACCTTAGGACTCCATTAGGGTTGTTGTGTGATTGTGTTAGACTGTAGGCTTTAGAACCCTTCCTAGCATGATGTGTTGTGACAAGTGATCTCATAATTGGGTCTAGAAAATCCCCATATTGGTCATGCTCTCACTTAACATGTGTATCCCTAATTATAAGTATAGGTATGATCTATCTTATTTGAGCTAGGATTGATTTATATACATGATGCATTTTTGATTGCATATAGTTACCACACAATATCTACTCGCATGACTATCTATACTACAAGAATATAGGTCATAACCCATGCCACCTAATCCTACCTCCATCTTTACACTTGAGGCAACTGATCATCAACCACATGGGGTAACCCAACTAGTTGTTACATTGAAAACCTCTTGTATATCCAAGCACTAAATAGAATCATTGACCCTATGGTTTTTCACCCTCTAGACAATGTCCCATACATATCATGCATAAGCTAAACTGAGATGAAAGAACCTAGATCATATAACTCCCCCTATTCCAAATCTACTGGCATCAGGCTATCACATATAGTGGTACCTTTCCATCTTACTTATGACACAACGTCCATGCTACCACAATTTTTATCACTATCTTTTGGATATCTAGAATCTAAGACATATACACATAAAATAGTCTCACTCTCAGCCTAGGATATATCCTATCCAAGTATGTTACCCATTAGGATAATGCTCATCTCTCCTCTTGCCAATTCAGTACCCCCATGATCACTGATGTCCCTCATATCAAAATTCCAAGATTAGCATGGAGAACCTCTAGGGTGATACCACCTCTATGGTATCCCCATCCACCATCCATATGAAAGTATTAGTCAAGCATTCCCAAGATCCCAAGAACATGAATAGTATATCCATGCTCATGAACACTTGAAACATCTCCATGCTACCTCTTAGACCTAATTTGACTAACCTAGCTCAATCCTCTACTGTAAATCTCTCTAATAGGTCTAGTAGTCATGTTTCATTCACTAATTTCTATAATCTTAAATGCCCCTAAAAAAATAATAAAGGATGTATTAGACCTCCATGTCAATATAATTAAATACATTCTTTTTAAATTTTAACAAAAATAAACCTAATTTACCTTATTCTTTCCATTTTCAACCAATTTACCCATTTTGGCTCCTACTTGGCCATTTTAGTACTTAGTCAAGCATTTTAGACCTTTCACATACTATTTTGGCTAAATTATTACATTTTAGTACTATACCAACCACGTAGTCACTTATTAAGTTTACCAAATAATACTAGGTTGAATATGTGGTCTTAATAAATTAAGTTGACCCTTTCATTTTCCCCCTTAATACTAAGTTGATAGAGTGGATTAACCTACTAAGTCAGCATAGAGGTACTAAGTTAACAATCTAGTTCAAATTACTAAGTTGGTAGTGAGGTACTATGTTGGAAATTTACCTAAATAAACTAAGTTAACCCATACCTACTAATTCAACCATGTCAAATGCTGAAAATTAACCTACTAAGTTGACTTGGTTGACCTAGTCTATTTTTACCCTACTGACACTTTGACCAAGTCTTACCCTTCTTTCAAGCACTTATTTCTCCAATTCCTTTTAACCCATTTCCTTGTTTGACCTCTAGTTTATTTAAAAACTTCTTAGGGTTAATTTTGGTTTCTATAATTAGTCTAAATTACAAATTTGTATAAAACACTCCAATTTCAAATAAAATATTCAAAACAATTTTGAAATTCTATGTTACTTACCTATGTTGCACTCACTACGGATGCTAGGAATCCTCCTCACCTTAGATGTCATCTTCTCACCATCTTTGCTCTATAATATTTTGTTTGGTCTCTTAGAAATCCTCTCCAAATAAGTCAAACAATAACAAATGACTTTATTTTCACCCTATTTAAACTTACTATTCACAATTCTTTATCGTACAAATATTTACCATCAGATTCCTTGTTTAGATCATATCTTTATTTTTACTCACTCATTTTTTGAACTACATTGGATGCCTTCACTTATCTTGTAGTTTCCTTATTTATATACAAAACTAAGGTAATTATAGGTATGTGTTTTTCAATTTTGTCCTTTCATTTATCTTATTTTCTCCTTACTACACTTTACTTAGCATCAACGTTATGTTTGTTAATGTTATATTCCCAAAGCACCATCATGTTTTGCACTTACATGACATATGATGAGCTTTGAGTGGGGCATATATATGCACATAATATTTTATTATTTTTATCAATTGATAATGATCTTTATCTTATATTAACCCATCAAGTTTAAATCTCTCTATGTGCATGCCTTAAGGGGTGCACTGGGAAAGTGGTGGGCATACCATTAGTGATTTACATGATTGTTGTCCCTTTTTCCACTTGTTATCTACCCATATCCCTAAGCTTGTTCTTCTATATTATATACTCCTTAATAATTTCCTAGCTTTCATTCCCCTTTTCCTAACCTTAAAACCCTTTCAATAGTTTATAGTCTAGGTTGACGGGGTTGACCCTTTACTCTTATGGGTGAAATTCATTTAGCATCTAGGTCACCTTTTGGCTGACCTAGTAAATGTTTTTCCATAATAGTAATAGGTCGACTAGGTCAACCCTATTAGATAAAACTTTTAGAAAGGCTTAGGGTTAAATTTGCCTATATATGTAAGATAATGTTGCCATTATTTAGAGAATAGAAAAATATGTAAGAGATGTTACGCATCTGCTTATCCACCATTCTAATTGAGGAGAAATATTAGGGTTTCATAATTTCTTTGGAGATATGGATATTATCTTATGGAGAAGACTTTTAGATGCATTGATAGGTTGTGTAGCCTAGAGTTAATTTATCCTTATCATCCATAAATACTACAACAACCTCTTATAAAGCACTTTGGGCAAGGGAGAGATTAAGGCTCAGTGGGTTCATCTTCAAAGATAAGTATTCTTAAATATGTTCTTCCTTTTTAAGAGTAGATAGATATACATTTGTACTTATCTTTCGTGCATTAGAATTACATATATATTAACATGAGTATATGTCTCTTATGCATGTTTAATTTTATTGTTTATTACCCCCACTTTTTGCCATAATATTTGATGAGCACTATATTATATTTTTCTTCTTTACTTGTTATTAGTATAATAAATATGAAAATATAGGGCTTAGTTAGGGTTATTACATGATTATGCTTGATTGGAGGCTTTGAAACCCTCCATAGTATTGTTTATTTTAATAAGAAATCCATTAATTGGGTCTAGTAGATCCACATATTGGTCATGTTTCTTATTATCTAATGTATCCCCAATTATAAGTGTAAGTATGATCGATCTTCTTCGAGTTAGGATTGATCTATATACATGATGCATTTTTAATTGCATATAAGACCTCCACTAGGTGAGGCTAGGTCATATCGCTCTATTTTTCTATTCCTTCTTATCATTATATCTTCTCTTTCTTCCTTTTATTTTTGTTTCTTCCTAACTGATTGACATTTCACATTTTATAACTAAATCCTCATCTCTTTATTCAACATATTTATCCTAACTATTTAATTTATCTTCTAAATTATATCTCTTTTCTTCTTAATTAATGTATATTTATTTGATACTAATTTACTTACCCCTTCCACCTTATTTAACCTCTCCCAATTATTTAGACTAGATATTATGAGCAGTCACATCTTTTGAGGACCCCCTTCTTTTAACATGTCATCCCTTTGGTGTCATCCCTAAAGGAACTTATTATCTTCTCATTTTAGCCATGGCTCCACATATATCTTAAATATGACAACTAATAATTTAGACAAGAATCATTTCCTTTATATTTCAATAAATTTAATTTTTTTAGCATCAAAATATGTCCATCCTTGTATATCCTTGTATGATGAATAGATCAAAAATTGTCTTAAATCAGTGGTTGATAACCCAGGATATTGGTGTATTAAGGTGTTGGAGTTAGTATCAAGTTTATCTACAGTTAAATAGATATCTATTTTAATATGAATTCAATGATTCTATATACTTTTATCTTGATGTAGAATACAAGGCCACAATAAGTGTGGAAAAGTAACTCAAATTTCTTCTTACTATGTTTGGAACAATGTTTCTTTCAATGGTGGTAATATTTAATCTATTCATTTAACTTTTGTGTGAATTTTTGTTTTTAGTGTTTCTTCACATCACTTTTTTATTTATGTTAGTTTGGTATTATATAAATTCAAAGGATACTTTCCCTTAGAAATTCATCTTCTAAAGTCTATGTGGTGCCACCAAATGTTGACATAAAATCTGAAAAGGTTAGCTATAGATAGTTTTATGTTATTTAGGTTAAATTTAGTTATGTTAATGTATCACAAGAGTTAGTATTTGGTAAATTCCTTAATATTCTATTTAAAAATAAGTATTGCCTATATTTTTAGTAAATCATACACAATACATATAATGCAAAAAATCCCTACTCTAACTCTTTTATTTTATAAAGATTGATATAACCACTAAATACAATAGTTTATATACAATTTATTCAAAACTAATGATACTATTACATATGTTACTTTACTTATTAAACTTTACATAGTTCTATGTATGCACTTGTATTATATATATATATATATATATATATATATATATATATATATATATATATATATATATCTTTATAATGATATGATATAAACACCAAACCAATACATCAATAATCAGTGGTCATGTATGTGTGAGACATGCCCTTTCTCTAGTCCTATTGATAATTTTATTTATAAATCCTTTTTTCTTATCATAGATATAGTTAGTATAATCCTCTATTTTTTTATCCTGGAAGAGTTTTCTACTACTATGATAATGAAATCAATCACATGGTACCTACATTTTGGTTATTTGACATATAATTAATCTTGCCAATATTTTGTATCATAACTATCACTGTCATATTTATGATATGTAGCATACTATGCCTATTATTGAGCATGATTAACTCTAGGGATTTTTGGAATTGATCATGGAGTGTATGAATCCTATATTGGTTCCTTATGTGGGATAACCATAGTTCCATAAAATATAAATATAGGACATATAGGAGTAGAGAGGAGATATATAGAGTCTATGAAAAATATCTATTAAGTGGCCATTAAAGTAAATGACTCTGTGGATGGTTAGATATCTACTATGGACATATTTGAGTAGGTTTTACCTTTTTAGGTGGCTCAACTAAAATATTTTTTATAGGAACAATCTATGTCTATGATATGTGGTACTCATACATGTACCCAAAATAGTGATGACCTCATTAGCATAAATATAATTAAAACCCTTATGAAGTATAGCAGGAATAATGTGAATCTATTAAATCCAAGGGCATCCCAATAATATATCAAAGACCCCTAAACTAGGTGCTACTATATATATAGTGGTTACATGTATTAGACTAACCTACAATGGTAATGTAATATCACTGATGGATCTCTGAATGTGACCATTGAATCCTCTTATTACCATGATGGTGGGAATTAAATCCTAGTTTGTGTATCTAAGATGATTAATAGGTGTTATCTTACACATATTCACACTTGAACCATTATTAACCATGAGACTCTAAATATGTTGGTGATTAAGGTGATATTTAATGGATAAAGAGAAAAAATATACATCATCAAATAATATTTTATGCTTTGTAATTGTGATGAGTGACAAGTATGGTAGGCAATAATTATTTCATTCAAAGGATGTGATATATCTATATGATAATGGTAATAAACTTGTGAAGTATGTGCATTATATGAATAATGCATTCTTGATGTGTTTAGTATCTCATTACATGTATGATTATAAAATTATCACTAAATATTTTAAGTTCTTTACTTTCACATGGTTATATTTTTAAACTATCTATTTATACACCCACATCAATGATGTCCACATCTATCAAATCCTAAATCTCATTCCTCAAATTGATACATCTATTAGTAGTATGTCTAGGTTACCTATGATAATCACAAAAATAATTTTGATCAAAACCTTTTGGAAGAGGCTTATTCACATCAACCTATTAAATGGGAGGGAGAGATAAGATATTACATTCCAATAGTGTTGTAAGAACCTTATATGGATCTTCTGGTAGATTGGTAAACAATCCCATTGGAGAAACTGATAAGATAATACATTGGGTGGGATCTAAAAATGCATGTACTATTTCCTTTTGATCATTCTTATTATCAATTATAATTACCTTGTATTGTGTCTTGATCGAGATTATTTGTATTAGAATTGGTTGTATACTTAATCTTACTCACTAACAATTATTTGATTTCCATTTCTTTGACCATATGGCACAAACATGTGAATGTGAGAAATTTATTAATCATGATGGAATCATATACATGTGAAATAAAAATTTATTTTAAGATATACTTTAATTTTATATATATATATATATATATATATATAT